>JBBPBX010043488.1:16327-27895 GCA_038048925.1 Garcialebias charrua | reverse complement strand
GAAATATAGTTTGATCTAAATGTCTGTTGTCTTTTAGACGAACGACGTAGGATTTGGTATTCCTAATAAATTTTGAAGTCTATGGCGAGACTCATCAAAATGAATAGATAATCTAGAATAGAAACGATCGAATCGGTTCAATTTAGAAATTGTGAGACCAGTGTAGTTTATTGTACCTTGAGTAGCTTTAAACTACATTGACTCTTCGACGATTGAGATTTAACAAAACGAACTGCATGTTGGCATAGTTAAATCCATATCATTCATTAACCAATGTTAATACAAAACCTTTTTGGCTGGGAGTGTTCAGAACCAAACAAAATCTCAACTAATGACAACAGTAATGACTAAACAACACGGAAACAACGTTTCACTGCTTCGACACACTCTTGTCGTCAGATTCCAAAGTGCAACACACAAGAAAACAGGTCTCAACTTTATGACCGAGGTCAAATTAAATCTCGTGGATTTAAACGGTTGTTAAGATTAGTTTTTGTTGTGGGTTTTAGGCTTAGCGTTTCTAAGTTCAAATTGGACAATGCGACTTATAGGGTGGGAAATACGGTAGTTTAAACCTGATTAGTTTATTTACTAACTTGTGTTTGGACGACCTTATTATCCCATGAAGTCGGTGAGTTTGTGAGATCTTTGTCTTTTGTGGAGTCATTGAACGCCTTGTAAGGTTTGATCTGATTTCGATGTACCCATTTAGCAATTGGCTCTTTGCGGCCTTTGCTGATTTTGATTTCGTAGACGACTGAGGACACTTTGTCTGTTATCAGATGAGGTCCAGTCCACCTGGGCATTAGTTTGCGGGCGAGAGTTCCGGTCTCGGACTCTCCTTTCCCGGTTGCTGGGGCGAACGTATAGTACCAGACTCTGTCTCCCACTTGGAGTTCATTGTAATGGTAAATGGTAAATGGAGCTTATTTATATAGCGCTTTCCAGCCCCCTGTGAGGAGCCCCAAAGCGCTTTACAATACCAGCCATCCACCCATTCATTCAGACATTCATACACCGGTAGTGGTAGCCTGCCTTGCAAGGCGCCATCCAGACCTACCGGGAGCAACTCGGGGTTAAGTGTCTTGCCCAGGGACACAACGACACATGGTGGGCGGATGCGGGATTCGAACCTCCAACCTTCCGATCAGGGGTCGACTGCCATTACCACTACACCACGGCCGCCCCCGTGTGAGAGGCCTTCTGGTCGTAGTACGCCTTGCGTCCTTCAGCGGATTTTTCCAGGTTTTTCTGGGCGAAAGCAAAAGTGTTTCTGAGGTGTACATTCAAATCTTTCATGTATTGTTGTGTAGTGTAGGCTGTCGCCATGGCGGCGTCGCCTGGTTGGTACAACAGGTGTAGAGGGAGAGTCATTTGTCGACCGGTCATCATCTCGAAGGGAGAGATGCCAGTTGATGTGTGTGGAGTGGCTCTTATGGCCATGAGGACCAGAGGGAGTTTCACGTCCCAGTCCTTGTGGTTTGCAGCCACGTATTTCTTCAAAATACTCACCACAGTTCTGTTTGCTCTTTCTACTTGGCCTGAAGCCTGTGGGTGGTAGCCGACATGAAAGTTGGCCTTGACGCCTAGCGTCTTCCACAGTTCTTTCATCACTTCACCTGTGAAGTGTGTACCTTGGTCTGAGTTCACCCGAAGGGGAAGTCCAAACCTTGAGAATATATGATTCATTAACAACATAGCAGTGGTTTGTGCTGTGTCGTTAGGAGCTGGTAGGCATTCTACCCATTTGGTGAATGCACAGGTTACCGTGAGAAAATATTTATTTCCTCTAGAGCTCTTAGTGAGTGGTCCAACCCAGTCGATCTGGAGGTCAGACCATGGGAATGCAATGCCTCTGCTTTGCAGTGGTGCTCTGTGAAGTGGTCTGGTTGGCTGAAACTGGCCACAGACCACGCACCCTTCAATGTAGTCCTTGACATCCTTTTTCATTCCAGGCCAATAGGCAATTTGTTTTAATGCCGTCAGCGTGGCTTTATCTCCTTTGTGTCCTGCGGACGGGAGATCATGGGCATGAACTAACATCACCCCCCTTTGGTCATGGGGAACCACGAACACAGGTGAGGACGTTGGTCCATGAGCGAAAGTTAAGATGCCCTTGATTAGTTTTAGCTGTTTGCGCAGCTGATAGAGGACCTTAAGGTCTGGATCGGAATCCAGGTCGTCTTTAGACGGACTATTTTTGTTCGGATCGGTCAGGTACAGTATCATGGAGTTGATAGCAGGATCCGACTTCTGTAGTTGGATGATGTCTGGGTCAGTCAGTGCAGGTCGTACAGAGACTGCGTTGTCAGCAGGTCTGGCTGCGGCCTGTGCACGTGTGACTGCCATAACCTCAACAGCAGGCTGTGTTGACAGAGTCTTGATCAACCAGGAGGAGTCGAAGGACCATAGAGGACCTTCGTCGGCTCCCTCTTTGGCTAAGGAATCTGCAATGTCATTGTAGTGCTTGTCATCGCCTGGGACTCTAGAATGTCCTGGAACTTTCTTCCAGTAGATCTGTAAGTCGTGTGAAGTGGTCTGGTTGGCTGAAACTGGCCACAGACCACGCATCCTTCAATGTACAGGTCAACTTAGTTACGCTCAGTAACACAGCACTGCAGCTGTTGAACAAACACGGACTCACTCGGAGCGCGTAAAGGTCGGTTCCGTCCACTTTAAGGGAGCAGAACTCGGGTTTCAGAACCACTATCCGACACCGTTCTAACAGTTATATGCTTCTTTGACCTGCTCTAAAATGTAAAATACCACAACAGCAATCTTGTAGATGTTAAATTAGCTTTCAGGCTTTTGACTCGGCGGTCAAACAAAGCTTTGTACAGGAGTCTGCGTGAACTGGACCGAACCAGGACCAGAACCACCACAGACCACGGCTGACAAAACTTCACCTGAATGCTTCCAACAGCGTCTAACAGAGTTGAAACAATAATAATCTCACAGCTTCAAATGATAAAAACATGCAGAATCTGCCTGCTTTGAACACTTCCAGCCAAAATCATTATCCTCAGAGTTTAAAACTTGGATCCACTTATGCAAACATGACGTTACAGTTCATGAGAAACCACAGAAATCAATAAACTTTCAGAACCACGTACGAAGGCCACCAGATGTAAGAATTATGAGGAGGTCAATATTAATACTGATCTCCTTTTTATCTTAATTAATCTACTTATTCAGATTGAATAGTAAATTCACGGATTCTGTTCTTTTTCAGTTTACCCAATATTTCTGTGATCTTTATGATGGATAAATACACAAAGCCATTAAGTGACAAAGACGTTAACTTAGTTTGATATGTCAAAGAGACACTATCATTTATTTAAAATAAATCAACTAAATTAACACCATTACACTTGATTGACATGATTTCACTTTCTTTCAAATTAATACGTCAGCACACTTGAATCATAACACAACAGACATAAATATTGGATGTTAACATATTTAGTCTGTGGGCTCTTCAGCTTAAAATAGTTCCAGCTTAGATAGCTATCATAAGGATCAACCCTCATAAAGCTACGGGTCCAGACAACATCCCAGGGAAAGTTCTGAAGGAATGTGCGGACCAGCTCTGTGAGGTGCTGGCTGACATCTTCACCACCTCACTTGCACTGGAGTCAGTTCCCACCTGCCTGAAGACCGCCACCATCATCCCAGTCCCAAAAAGCTCCACAGTGACTGGTCTGAATGACTATAGACCGGTGGCCCTCACCCCGATAGTCGCTAAATGTTTTGAGAAACTGGTCATGTCCCACATCAAGACAGCCGTCAACATCAACGAGGACCCTCATCAATATGCATATCGTGAGAACCGATCAACAGAGGACGCCATCTCCTCCGTGGTCCACACTGCTCTCACCCACCTGGATCAGAAGGACTCATACGTGCGTCTGCTCTTTGTGGACTTCACATCTGCCTTCAACACCATGATCCCCCAAACTCTGATAGACAAACTATCCACACTTGGACTAAGCCCCTCTATTTGTAACTGGGTCTTAGACTTCTTAACAGACAGACCACAGTCCGTGAAGATCCACAACTTCTCCTCCTCCACCATCACCCTCAGCACTGGCTCTCCTCAGGGATGTGTGCTGAGCCCTCTTCTGTTCACTCTGCTCACATATGATTGTATAGCCACACATCCAGGCTGTCATATTGTTAAGTTTGCAGATGATACAGCTGTGGTGGGATGCATCACAGATAATGATGAATCCAGCTACAGACAGGAGGTGGAACATCTGGAGAGCTGGTGCAAAGAGAACAACCTTCACATGAATGTGAAGAAGACGAAGGAGATGATTGTGGACTTCAGAAGGAACAAACACACCCACACCCCACTGTATATAGGTGGATCTGCGGTGGAGGTGGTCTCCAGCTACAAATACCTGGGTGTACACTTGAATGATAACCTCAGCTGGAGCAATAACACCACCAGCCTGATCAAGAAAGGTCATCAGAGACTCTACTTCCTCAGACGGCTGAGACGAGCCGGTCTGAGAAGCCCAGTCCTCACCTCGTTCTACAGGTGTGCAGTGGAGAGCGTCCTGTGCTCCAGCATCAACGTGTGGCATGGAGGCTGCACAGTTGCAGAGAGAAAAGCTCTGCAGAGAGTGGTGAAGGCTGCACAGAAGTCTGTGGGAGTCAGTCTCCCCACCATCACAGACATTTACACCTCCAGATGCAGAAAAAGAGCCACCTGCATCATGAAAGACCTCACTCACCCAGCACACTCACTCTTTGCACCACTCCCCTCGGGACGGAGGTTGAGGAGCATCAAATGTAGAACCACTAGACTGAGAAACAGCTTCTACCCTGAGGCTGTCAGACTCATGAATAAATAAATAATAAGAATAAACACTGCAAAATGTCACATCATACTGATACTGTACTGATCTGTTTCTTGTTGCTGCGTTCATCTGTGACCATCTGCTCATGTTCGTGCTGCTGTTTATAATGATGTTTTTCTACTACATTAGGGCTTAGTGTATTACTAGCTGATGTGATGTCTCTCTTAGTTAATCCTAGATGTTATTATTGTATTTCTCTTGCATTTGTTGTTGGATGTAACTGGGACCCTGTGTACATAATCTCGTTTTCAACACATGTACTACATGCGGTGCAAATGACAATAAATTCTCTCTGACTCTGACTCTGACTCTGACTCTGACTCTGATAGAGAGGGAAAGATTTAGGAGGAGAAAAATGGAGGAAGAAAAGTTAAGAGTCAGGGAGTTATCTTGATGTGTTTTAACCAGAAACATGGCAGTTCTCCGGCCGATTAAAGCTACACGTTGGTACCCTTGGCAAAGCATTTGACGACTTGTTACCTCGTGAAGATGGTCAGTCTCCCTCGGTCCAGTTTGGTCAGTTCGTTTACCATTCTCAGCGTCTCCAGACGTGCGCCTTGACTCGAACCGAAAGTAACGGCAGCTCCTGGTGCTGTTGTTCAAGATAAGACGTTCCTTAAAGGAATGTCAATAAAAGAGAGCTTTTCAGCTGTTGAAGATGGCTTATAACTTGGCATGTTATAAGTCTTTAACTGAATGACATGGTCATTAGCGTGTTGACCAGACGATCATCAGTTCTTTGGGGAACCTCATCAGGGGTTGAGGACCTCAGCAAACTCTAAGGAAAACAGGAAGTCAGAGCTCTTTTAAGGCTAACTTGACCTAGAAAGACGTAGCTCTTTCTCATTCGGTCTGTTAGGCCAGAAGCCACTGAGAGGAGGCATAAGTTAGATTAAAAATGTCAGAAAGGATAAGAAAGTTAGTTTAAGACGCCAGTTTCATGATACAGCAGATTTAGAACTTTCTTAACTCATTACCAACATTGTTGTATGAATAAACAAACGTCATCAGAGCATAACATATGGGACCTATTAATGATAATAGCTTGATTATTAAATAGGACAAAAACAAAAGTCTCTGGGTGTCTAGATTGTCCTGAGCTCAAGCTAAAATGAATGAGATAAAGTGTTCCTTTTATCTTCACATGCAAGTTCGAGAGGAGAGGAGAAATCCTCCATGTACAACATTTTGAATTAAGCAGAGTATTTGATTTATCTGACATTAAAATGTACTGATGCTCTTACAAATAAAATTATTCATTTGATAACATTTGAATTAACAAAATTAAAAGAAGTCTCTGGATGACTTAATTGCACCTTTGACACAGCAGTGAAACACAGTTTAACTCTCACAGAATAACACAGCTTAAAAGCACACATCATGAAAATGACAAAAGTTATTCTTTTGATCACATCAGCCTAAAATCAAAGATAGAAATAGTCTCTTATTGGTGACTATGTTATCAGATTATAGCTAAATGAATAATTTTGTAGTAAATGTCTTGCTTTACTGAGAGGTCAGTAAAGGTCATCACTGGACAGTTCAAAAACCTTAATTTGACCCTGGGTAGGTCCACTACAATAGGAAAACTTTAATCGTTGAATAAGAACAACCTTTTTCCAGTAAGTCCTGAAGGAAGGTCAGGAGCTGAGCCAAGTCGCATGCATAAGAAATAATATTTCTTTCTGAGCACCAGGCTTCAAAAATACGCCACTTCTGTGCGTATAGAGACTGTATTGACATAGCACGGGCATTTTGTATGGTTTGTACCACATTTTCTGGCAGGCCTGACGCCATCAGCTTGTTCTTTTCTGCCAACAAGCTGAAATTTTTGACAGTTCCTGGCCTAGGCGGCTGGACTGTCCCTTCTGGTGACATAGTTTGGCCCTGAAGAAGAGTAGTTGGTGCATCCAGTTCTCCTCCAAGGGCCCTGGAGGCTGTGAACCCCTGGGGGTCAACCAAGTTGGGAAGAAGGCCTCCTTGCCGATGTGCACTGCCACCAGGCTACTCTGCTCGAGGGTAATCGAGGGCAGATGCAACCTGTCATCCTTATTAGACAGGATTGGAGCAGAAAGTCTATTTTCCCCCTCCAAGTTTGGGGTCATGGGACTGTGAGACTGCAAGTTTTGTAAACGAGCAGATCTCCTGACTCCAATCCATTTTCTAGAATGGTCCAGTTTACTGGTCCTTGGATTTAATAGAGCGTCAGAACCAGGCAAACCGACCGGGGTCTGTGTTTCACCCGTTGGGAGAATTTTGTTTGAAAGCAGAGCTGGATCAGCACAGAGAGGAAGGTCACGTGCTGTCTGATTACTGCTTGGACATTGCGTGTCCCTCATTAATAATAAAGGGACAGCTGCAACGTGAGAACGTGGAGATGCTCCTTTTGGTTTGGTAGACTTTAGATTATTTGGTGATAAAGAGCCCAGTCCCCTTCGAAAAACAGGAAGAGAGATCTGATTCAACTCTGATTTGTTTCTATCCACAGCAGCTTGAACACAATTGCTGCTGTGAAGATGTGAAGTTTGTGGCTGCCTGTGGGCATCTGACGTGCCCCCTCGTCATTTTATTCTGTCGACATGCCTCCATGAGGTGCGGACATGTCACGTGTTTGCCTGGTTAGTGTATTGGCTGCCCCGTTATTCACAATAGAGCGGGGGCTTGAGCATGTGACCCCCCTCACCTGTCTCCGTGAGAGGTGTAGGGGCTGCTTGCAGACGCCTCTGTGTCTGTTTACTGCAGACGAATCAGAGGCACCCTGCTGGGGTTCATTGATTAGGCTAACACCCCGTGGGCCATGAGGTAGGGGGGGAAAATGGCCTCCTCCTCTTATGACGACTGGCAGGCCAGAGGGACCTGTTCTGGAGTTATTTGTGTGGTTTTTTATTTATTTTGAGAGTCAATAAAACAGAGAGGAGCTGTTTTATGAGCTTTATTCGTGCTTATGTACAATGACGTACATGATTTTATGTCACTCACAGTAGGGAAAGCATGATTTGTGCATGCGACATATTTACCAGCTTTTTGTACCGTGTTACAAATAAAGTCTGGACTTGAAGGGATCATTCCCAGTACCACTTGGGCGGGTGATCGTGTAATGTGGGAACGTGGACCTGGTTCATCAGGCATGTCTCTGTTTGGTGTCCTGGTTCGCCGAGGAGGCCCTGTGTCTGACCGCCTGGCGGGGAACAAACCTGTTTTTGCTCCATGCGTGCTCGGTGCGAGGTGGGCCCGGCAGGGGTCTCTGCCGAGGCTCCTCCTCGTATGTTGGCCACTTCTGCGGTGGGGCATGCATTGCCGAGCGGTATCGAGGTTGCGTAGGTCTGCCTCCAGCAGACTCCCTTGGGAGGCGAAGCTTCTCCGGGGAATGCCCACCCAGAGAGCTTCGGCCTGTCTGCGCCTTTGGTCCAGCTTGGTCTGAATTAGCTCCAAATCTTCACCAAATAATCCCGTTTGCTCTATCGAGTGGTAGAGAAAATGCACTTTTTGTCCCTCAGGGAGATCCGTTAAAGTCATCCACAGGTGGCGAATTGCGATGACCACATCCGCCATGCCTCTGCCTTGAGCAACCGTGGCTGTCCCCATTATGCGGAGTACAAAGTCTGTTGCCCTGAGGGCTTTGTCCAGCAAGTCGGCGGCAGCCTGCTTGTCCGTCGTTACCTGCAGCTGTTGCAGCTTTTCCGCTAGGTAAGCCTGCATCAACGCGGACGCGTTCATGGCGCGTGCTGCGAGTCCCTGAGCTCTGTAGCACTTCTCGAGTAGAGACGCTGAAACTCGACAAGCCTTGCTGGGGAGAATTAGTTTTGTCCCGGATGACTTAGGAGCCAGGTGAGACGCTAGTGTGTCCTCAATCTGAGGCACGTTAGCTATTCCCACCTCGTCCATCCCATCAACGTCGATGAACTATGAAAGGGGAAGGAGCATGGGGGCTCTTGGCTGAGTCCAGGTGCGCGTCAGTTCTGTGAGGAAGTCCGGGAACACGGGCATCCTTTGCCTCGTGGCGGCCTGCTGCTTCGAGTAAAAATAGTTTCCTACCAGCCTCGTGACCTGTTGACGAGGTGGAGGCTCGGGCCATGGGATGTGCAACGTGTCCGTTGCTCTGTGGCACAGGTCGAACAGAGCAGGGATGGGAAAGTCGGTTTCTGGGAGCACAGGTACCGGGTCTGGGAGAGATCTTCTCCCTGATCCTCCAGTTCCACGTCTGCGTCCTCCGCTGAAAATTTGCCAGAGGCTGAAATCGAGATCTCGTCCTCGTTCATCATACCTCGGGTGTCGAACTCGACTGTTAAGTCCACCATAGGAGCCAGCACGTCAGGGCTGTCACATCATTCGACTCGTGTGCTGTCGTGTAGAGCCATGTTCTCGAGCTCCGGCGTGGGAGTGAGAGGCTCCGTGGTGTCTGCATCTGCTGGTACTGCTGAAGTGCCCATGGCTTTGGCGACAAGGTCAACTCAGTGCCGCAAAACCGCATCCAGCATCAGGCTGCAGTGTGGGCAAAAGTCGGGTGCATCCAGCGCTGTTTTTGCGTGAAGCATTCCCAGGCAGACTGGACAGGCCTCATGGGTGTCAGTCGCCGCGAGGGAGAACCCGCATCCGCTGGGACAGGCACTCCAAGTTGGGCTCGCCGTCCCGTTGGTTTTCCTTGGAAGTCTCGCCTTTCGCTTTCCTTTCTCCGGAGGCATGTCCGAGATAAAGCGAGCGAGACCTTCCAGAATCCTTTTTCTTTTTCCTTGAAATGTCTCCTCCGTTGCGTCGCTTTCGTTGGCTAGCTCGCTAGGAGTTAGCAAGGTAGCTTTTTTCTTGTGGCGTAGTTAGTGCCGTCGAGCGAAGCAATCTGTAGAGAGAGGAGAAGAAAATACTTTGGGGTTAAGAGAAAATGTGCCGGACTAGCTTTCGCTAGTCCAGCAATACACAGGAATAATTCTCTGTGCACTCTGTGCAAGGAGCAAGCTCACCTCAAGTTGAGCGATGAAGCAACAGAGAAGTCCCGCGAAGAGGTAGTTCAGGTTTAGCGAGGTGAAGGGCAAAAGAGAAAGATGGATGGGCGTCAGCCGCTTAAGTACCCAGAGGGCGGGGCCTCTGGCGTGGCGTTGACGCCCTAGCCGTAAAGGCGTGAGTATATTCCTTCAGGTAATCGCGCGGGGGGCGCAATTCCCATAGCAAGTATGTTGCACCGAGAGACTAGCCTGGCCCTCGCCTTCCTGCACAGCTCCGCTCAATTCTCATTTCCCTTCACTGCACAGTCTGGGACTTCTCTCATAGACAAGGATTTCTCCGGTAGATTTTTGACCGGACCAATCAGAGAACAGAAGGGGCGGAGTTTTTGGCCCCTAACCTACGCCCCCACCTGTCCCAGCGCAGCCAGCTCGCAGCCGCATGTTCTCATTCAAAGCGATGCAGGACTGTTGTATAAATGACACAAATGTATTAATTTCCCCTTCTTAATCCCTTATCTGGAGTTTTCTTTTGTTTTTTTGGCCAAAAGTCAAGTGTTCGCTCCCTCCTCCCTCCTCCTCCTCCTCCTCTCCCTCCGCTGAACAAGGAAATGCCCCCACCTGTCCCAGCGCGCAGCCAGCTCGCAGCCGCATGTTCTCATTCAAAGCGATGCAGGACTGTTTTATATGTGACACAAATTTATTAATTTCCCCTTCTTAATCCCTTATCTGGAGTTTTCTTTTGTTTTTTTCCCAAAAGTCAAGTGTTCGCTCCCTCCTCCTCCTCCTCCTCCTCCTCCCTCCGCTGAACAAGGAAACGTCTCAGGTTGTCACGAGAGAATTAAAGTCAGGTTTTAAGTTGCTGCCCGAGTCCCATCAGATTTCCTGGTCTTCTGGTGTGTTGGACCAGCGCTCCATGGTTTTATTTTATTTTATTAGGACGTTTTATTATCATATAAACACAGAATATACAACGGAGCGAGAGAAAATTCAGCAGGAGGCGGAGCTGAAGTCAAGTTCAGCAGACCACGGGGGAGAAGCCATCAGCAGAGGCCACGCCTCCAGCAAGAATCGTTTTTCAATGGACAGGTCCCAGACCCTTGTCTGAAGCGAAGTGAAGGACAGGGTCTGAGGCTACCGAGAGACCAGACTGAAAGGGAACTGTGTATAAGATGAAAAATTTCCAGCACTTTAATGTGTTTAAAATATATATGCAATGAATTATGCACCCAATAATACATTATACATTTTATTTATTCTCATATTGGTGAAAAAGTTCAGTGTAGTTTGCTCTTAGAGACTAAGTTTGGTCAGTTGTATAATGCAATGTTTAATAATAAAAAAGTAACATCAGAGTATGCAAAGTTCTAATATAGGCCTTGTTGAATAAATCAAAATGAGAAAATTTAATATAAAAGAAAAAAACTTTTTCCCCACATTTCTTCTTATACAAATGTTGAGTAGAAATATTGAAAGATTGATATAAAAGTGATAAACTAATATGATTGCATGTTTCATAACAAACCAATACCTGTCACATAATACAGACATAAATTTCAGTGCATTGCACTATATTTGTAATTTTCTTTCCAGTTAAACTAAGCAAAATCTTACAGTGTGGTGGTGGGTTATAAACTTTTAAACTCGGTCAAACTTGACACCAGTGTCCCTGAAATATTACGTTGTTAACATTACAAGCAATTTAACATAGGCTTATTTACAGTTTGGAAAATGCTACCGGTGTATGTATGTATATATATATATATATA
>JBBPBX010043488.1:4981-16191 GCA_038048925.1 Garcialebias charrua | reverse complement strand
AAATTGACCCTAGGTGTGAGTGTGAGAGTGGATGGTTGTTTGGTGTGAGTGAGACAGGTCCCTCTTGTAAATGAGTCCCCGTGACTCAACGAGGCTAGCCTGTATAAATAAAGGTTGAATGAATGAAAAAGTTCTGGACGTAACACGAAATCGCCGTAAGTCGGATTACATAAAAAAAATAAAAAACTTTTTTTTAAATATTGTAAGTAAATAAATGTACAGTACTGTACAGTTACCAAGCACTTAGCCTATCCTAACACAGTTTTTAAAGATGAAGGAGTGAGTTGAATTGTCTCCCTTTCACATAAAGGGAGCTAGCTCCCTTTATGTGAATGGAGCCTGCTAGGGAGGAGGGATATATCTTCTCTTTTTAAAGATCCACTGACGTGATTTTTCTACTATTCATCAAATTGCTCAAAATATATATATATTATCATTTAAATATGTTAGTTTTTGCAAACAAAATGATAAATCACTTTAATTTTGCTTTAAAAGTGATTTTGAACTTCAAGCTGTGTTTAATCATGGGAAATCCGTTTACACCCGAACGCACCATCTGTGATGTCATGTGCAGAGTTGAGGCAGAGCTCTTGGCTTGTCACGGTATGAGCAGCTCACATAAAAGTAAGTCTGATACGGCATCAGATCTAAATTAGATCCTGCTGTTTCTTGTTCCATCACCCAAACTATTTTCTGCTTCCCAAAATGAAGACAAATAGCTTAAATCTTCACCTAGATTGCTAAATTAGTCAGGTTTTAAAATGTCTGCTATTGAAGAGACTGGAGCCCTCTGCCTCTCACTCTGCACATTACATCACAGATGGTGCGTTCAGGTGTAAACGGATTTCCCATGATTAAACACGGCTTGAAGTTCAAAATCACTTTTAAAGCAAAATTAAAGTGATTTATCATTTTGTTTGCAAAAATTAACATATTTAAATGATAATATATATATATTTTGAGCAATTTGATGAATAGTAGAAAAATCACGTCAGTGGATCTTTAATGAGATGCGTGACGCAAGTCCGAAACGTCGTAAGTCGAAGGCATCGTAAGTCGAGGACTACCTGTATATATACATGCCTGTACAGTGAGGAAAATAAGTATTTGAACACCCTGCAACCTTGATAACAGTTTATCTGTTTTAACTGTGCTCTATAAATAAAGATGACTTGATTTGACTTGCAAGTTCTCCCACTAGAAATCATGGAAGGATCTGAAATTTTCATCTTAGGTGCATGTCCACTGTGAGAGACATAATCTAAATAAATAAATAAATCAGAAAATCACAATGTATGATTCTTTAATAATTTATTCATGTGTTACTGCTGCAATTAAGTATTTGAACACCTGTGAAAATCAATGTTAATATTTGGTACAGTAGCCTTTGTTTGCAATTACAGAGGTCAATGGTTTCCTGTAGTTTGTCACCAGGTTTGCACACACTGCAGCAGCAGGATTTTGGCCCATCCCTCCACACAGATCTTTTCTAGATCAGCCAGGTTTCTGGGCTGTCGCTGAGAAACAGAGTTTGAGCTCCCTCCAAAGATTTTCTATAGGGTTTAGGTCTCGAGACTGGCTAAGTCACTCCAAAACCTTGATATGCTTATGGAGCCACTCCTTGGTTCTCCTGGCTGTGTGCTGCAGGTCATTGTCATGTTGGAAGACCCAGCCACGACCCATCTTCAATGGTCTAACTGAGGGAAGGAGGTTGTTCCCCAACATCTCACAATACATGGCCCCAATCATCCTCTCCTTAATACAGTGCAGTCGTCCTGTCCCATGTGCGGAAAAACATCCCTAAAGCATTATTCTTCCACCCCCATGCTTCACAGTAGGGATGGTGTTTTTGGAATGATACTCGTCATTATTCGTCCTCAAAACACAGCAAGTGGAATTAAGACCAAAAACTTCTATTTTGGTCTCATCTGACCACAGAACTTTCTCCCATGACTCCTCTGGATCATCCAAATGGTCATGAACAAACTTAAGACGGGCTTGGATTTGTACTGATTTAAGCAGGGGAACCTTCCGTGCCATACATGAGTTTAAACTATGACGTCTTAGTGTATTACACACAGTAACCTTGGAAACAGTGGTGCCAGCTCTCTTCAGGTCATTGACCAGCTCCTCCCATGTAGTTCTGGGCTGATTCCTCACATTTCTTAGGATCATTGATACACCACGAGGTGAGATCTTGCATGGTCCGAGGGACATTGACAGTCATGTTTAGCTTCTTCCATTTTCTAATAATTGCTCCAACAGTTGATCTTTTTTCACCAAGCTGCTTGGCAATTGCTCCATAGCCCTTTCCAACCTTGTGGAGGTCTACACTTTTGTCTCTGGTGTCTTTGGACAGCTCTTTGGTCTTAGTCATGTTAGTAGCTGGAGTCTTACTGATTGTGTGGGGTGGACAGGTGTCTTTATGCAGCTAACAACCTCAAACAGGTGCTTCTAATTTAGAATAATAAGTGGAGGTGGACTTTTTAGAGGCGGACTAACAGGTCGTTAAGGGCCAGAACTGTTGCTGACTAGCAGGCGTTCAAATATTTATTAGCAGCAGTAACACACAAATAATTTTAAAAAAGTCCTACGTTGTGATTTCCGGATTTAATTTTTTAAAATTTATTCAGATTATGTATCACACAGTTGACATGCACCTAAGATATCTATATAATAATAATAATAATAATAATAATAATAATAATAATAATAATAATAATAATAATAATAATAATAAATTCAATTTATACCGCACTTTTCATTAATAAAAATCTCAAAGTGCTAATATATACTGTATGTGTGTGTGTGTGTGTGCGCGCGCGTGTGTGTGTGTGTGTGTGTGTGAGTGTGTGTGTCATGCAGGAAACACATAAGTTATTATAATATTAACATTTATTGTAATATCATTTTAATTTGGCATGTTGTTTGATAGTTAATGAAAGCTTGCCTCATTTTTTCAAAACTTGAATAGTTCCTCAGTGTTATGTTAAATGTACCCATTGGGAGTGTTTTACCACTAATCATTTTATAAGACAAAGGTTTTTCTTAAAAAGAAAAACATTTCAATTTAAAAAACAAATTTTGTTTGAACATCCATCCATCCATCCATCCACCCATCCATCCATCCATCATCTTCTGCTTAGTCCAAAGTTGGGTCTCGGGAGCATAAGTTTGAGCAGGGAGGCCCAGACATTTCTTTTCACAGCCACCTCTTCCAGCTCTTCTGGGAGGATTCCAAGGTGTTTCCAGACCAAAGGAGAGACATAGTCTCTCCACGTGTCCTGGGTCTTCTCCGGGGTCTCCTCCCAATTGGACATGCCCGAAGCACCCCCTAGGGAGGTGCCCATGGGAGCATTCTTACCAGGTGCTTGAACCACATCAACTGGCTCCTCTCAATGTGGAGGAGCATCGGTTCTACTCTGAGTTCCTCCCGGATAACTGAACTTCTCACCCTATTTCTGAGAGTCCAGCTACCCTGCAAAGAAAACTCATTTCAACTACCTGTATCCACAATCTCAATCTTTTGGTCACTACCCAGAGCTTGTGACCATGAGTGAGGGTAGGAACGTAGACGACCGGTAAACCATACCATACCATACCATTTTATTTACAAAGCACTTTAAACAGGAACAAGTCCACACCAAAGTGCTGAACAAACAAACACGCAACAGGCACCACAGACAATGAAGTACAACACGAAAAACATAAAAACATTGCAGATCAAAATAAAACGATCAAACACCAATCAGCGGGTGTTGAAGGCAACAGAATAGTAGTGAGTTTTTAACCTGGACTTGAAAACTGAGAGGGAGGGGGCCTGTTTGATGAGCAGCGGTAACTCGTTCCAGAGTCTAGGGCCAGCTACAGAGAAGGCCCTGTCACCTCTGCGCTTAAGACGAGTTTCTGGAACTGTTAAAAGTACCCGGTCCTCTGACCTCAAAGCACGTGGAGGGACATATGGGTGTATCAGATCTGAGAGATAGGCGGGGGCGAGGCTGTTCAGTGATTTGTAGACGTACATGAGAATTTTGAACTGGATTCTAAGATGAACCGGTAGCCAGTGCAGGGAGGCCAAGACTGGTGTAATGTGCTCTCCAGAGACGGACAGAGAGCTTTGCCCTATAGCTTAGCTCCCTCTTCACCACAACAGACCAGTACAGAGTCCGCAATACTGCAGAAAGTGCACCAATCCGTCTGTCAATCTCACGCTCCATTCTTCCCTCACTTGTGAACAAAACCCCGAGTTACTTGAACTCCTCCACTTCAGGCAGAACCTCACACTCGACCTGAAGAGAGCAATCCACCCTTTTCCTGGACCATATCCTCAGATTTGGAGGGGCTAATTCTCATCCCTGCTACACAATTGGCTGCAAATCACTCAAGTGAGAGCTGAAGATCACGGCACGATGATGCCAACAGGACCACATCAACTGCAAAGAGCAGAGATGGAATCCTGAAGCCACCGAACAAGAAACCCTCTGCCAGCTGGCTGCACTGAGAAATTCTGTCCATGAAAGTTATGAACGTTCATTCAACCTTTATTTAGGCAGGTTAATCTCATTGAGCCTCGAGGACTCATTTACAAGAGGGACCTGCCTACAACCTAAAGAATGATGACAAGAGAAACAATAGAGTTTCCTTAAACAATCAACAATAGACAAACATAAGAGAGAAATACAGTTTTTTTAACAAATTAAAATTAAGTAGCAAAGTAGCAAAACATTATAAGGTAGATGTATAAAATCAAAAACAGGAACATATCTGCATTGGTTTTTGCCAGGATTCCAACAGATTCTTAAAACCATTTAGAGAGGTCAAGGTCGAGAGCTTCAGATCTTTTTGTAAGATATTCCAGGAAGCAGGAGCAGAGTAGGAGAAGGCCCTTTTTCCAAGTTCAGTCCTCACTGACGGAACACTGCAGGTAATCATGTCCTGAGAGCGCACGCTGTAGCTGCACTCACGCAAAGACATGTAGGAGGAGATGTATGAGGGCAGCAGACCAAGAAGTGATTTAAAGATGAAAATGTACCAGTGGAAGAGTCTGCGTGAGGTTAATGATGTCCAGTTAACCAGTGAATACAGGGTGCAGTGGTGGGTACGATAATCACAGCCAGTTATGAATCTTAGTGCACCATGATAGACAACATCCAACATCCGCAGGGTGCTTGTAGGAGCATTCATGTAGAGAATGTCACCGTAATCAATGGAGGGAAGGAAAGTCACAGATACAAGGCGTTTCCTAACATTCAGTGTTAGACATGATCTGTTTCTGAAAAAGAAACCCAGTTTAACTTTCAGTTTCTTTACTAGGTTTTCCACGTGGAGTTTAAAAGAGAGATGCGAATCGACCAGGATACCCAAATATTTATAGGAATCAACAAACTCAATAGGGACACCATTTGAGGATAAAATCAGAGGAAGATCTGCTGGAACCGACTTCCTATTTGAAAAAAAGCATCCCTTTTGTTTTTTCAGCATTTAGTACAAGTTTGAGATGGAACAAATCTGACTGGATGATGTCAAAAGCGGATTGCAAAAACTGGAAAGCCTTAGCTACTGTTTTAGCTCGACAGTAAACAACTGTGTCATCAGCATAGAAATGTAAGGATGCATCAGGGATGCTCTGACCTACATTACCTATGTAGATTGTAAAGAGGGTTGGTCCTAAGACTGAGCCTTGTGGTACACCATTTTTAAACTGTTAAATAACTGGAAGAAGTACCGTTATGTTGAACACATTGCCTCCGATCGGAAAGATAATTAGAAAACCAACCAATGGTGTGATCTGAGAAACCAATTTCTGAGAGCTTATGACACAAGATGTTATGATCCACTGTGTCAAAAGCTTTAGACAGGTCTAAGGAAAGAGCAACACAATAATCCTTAGCATCCAATGCTTCAACAACGTCATTAAAAACCTTCAGTGAAGCAGTCGTTGTGCTGTGTTTTTTCCTGAAACCAGATTGATAGAGAGGTAAGATGTTAAATGAGTCCAGATAATTTTTGATTTGAGAATTTATCAGTTAAATAACTTTCATCTGTGACAACGGGCAGCCCTGGCGGAGTCCAACTCCCACCCTGAAGGGGTCCGACTTAGTACTGGTAATTCAAACCAAACTCTTGCACCACTTGTATAGGAACCAAACAGCCTGTAACAACGGGCCCCCAATTTATACTCATGGAGAATCCCCCACAGTGTACCCTGAGGAACACGGTTGAATGTTGAATTTAATGAAAAGCGCGTTATAAATTGAATTCATTATTATTATTATTATTAATGTTTTCTCCAAGTCCACAAAACACATGTAGACCGGATGGGCAGACTCCCATGTCCCCTCCAGGACCCCAGTGAGAGTAAAGAGCTGGTCCAGTGTTCCATGGCCAGGACAGAACCCACATTGTTCCTCCTGGATCTGAGGTTCGACCAACGATCAGACTCACTTCTGCAGTACCCCTGAATAGACCTCACCAGGCAGGCTAAGGAGAGTGATGCCCCTGTAATTGGAGCACACCCTCCGGTCCCCCTTTTTGAAGAGGGGAACCACCACCCCAGTTTTCCAATCCAGTGGCATTGCCCCCGATGTCTATGCAATGTTGCAAAGGCGTGTCAACCAATACAGCCCCACAGCATCCATAGCCTTAAGGAAATTAGGGTGAATCTCATCCACTCCCAGAGCCTACTGTGGAGCTTTTTAATGGTGACCTCAGTCACGGTTATGGACAGACCAACCTCAAGTCCCTCAACTCAGCCTCCTGACAAGAAAGCTGATTCTGATTCTAATAGTCTTTTAGTTGGACTTACTCTGTCCGTTTCTGCCATTTCTTGCCAAACACCTCTATTTTTTAATTCAGTTTTCTTCTCCATTTTATTTTGGCTTCACGTATCTACAGTATAGTACCTTAAAGTTAGCCCAGCCAAACATAATGTCCAGTTGACAAACAAAGAAACTTGAACGCAGCCTCATTTTTTTTTTAATTCTCGCCACCTTCATATAAAAGCAGTAGAACTTTCAGACCCATAGAGTTGATCAAGAATATACAGTAAATAACTATCAAACAGTAGATAAATACAAGTTCCAATTCATGTTGAAAAATGCTACAGTTCCTCTATTTTCTGTGGTATGTCTGGCCTTCAGTGGCGTCAGAATAAAGTGGACGTCCTTCAAAGGTCCGCTTTTACTGGGGGAGACAGTGGCACAGCCATGTTAAAATCACCAGACGTCTGAGAAAAGGTCAAAGGGGGGAAAATATCCAAACAGCTGCTAAAAGTGGGGACATTCAGGATGAAGCTTAGCATTTAAATTATAATAAAATCTACAAGTCATTTTGCAGGAGAAAAACTTACAATCTGAGCTGGCAAAGAGGCCTCAGAATGATTTAGTAAAACAATATGTGCACAGTGGAAAGACAAATGCTTCATTATTGTCCAGTAGGGAAAAAGGAAATAGCCTGCTTGCTCTTTCACTGACCATCAAACAGTTCAGGCCAGTTTATCCAGTGATGTGCAAAAGTATTAATATCCCCCAGGCCCTCATTTCTTTTTACTCTGCTTTCAGTGTTCCACACTTTCTTCGCATTGTTTCTAGTTATCCTAGTCAAAAAAAATTCAGGCATTCTTTCTGGTTTTTCTTTGACTTTGGCTTATTTTTCTTTATAAGCCCAATACCTGACAATTTTTAGAGAAATGTATTTTGTTTGTTAAAGCCACGTAAGCCTGACTTGTGAATCATTCGGTCATAAAACAGGGTTCCTATAAGAACCTGTGCCAAAACAAACAACTTAGCAAAGAACCAGTTTTAAATTAGGTCTTTACGCACCATGTTAGGAAACGTGAACATTAACAAAAATATCACAGTTTGACACATAAAATACTATTTAAGCACCAACAATTCCCAAAAAGCAACTTATTGAAAACTTGACATGCAGATATGATGTATTTTTAATGTTCTGTGCTGAGTCTTTATTGGATATCTGCTTTAAAACATGACTATAATTTTTTAAGGGTTCATCTGCTGCAGATAATTATTTCCTCCAAGCTTGATACCAATTATTCTTCTACACCCATCTGATTGTTATTTATTTAAACCTACTACACAATGCTTCCATGGTCAGGTACAACAATAATACATAAACAGAGTGAAAAAGCAGGTAATGTAAAAAATAAAGTAAAAAAATAAAAATCCTAACCAGCTCAAACCAACAAAAACAAACTTTAAAAGGCTTCTAGAAAGCCTGGAAAACTAAAGACCTTTTCGATTACAGGGAAGCTCCTGTGAAGCAGTATAAATATGAGGGTGGTTTAATTTAAACATTATAGTAAAACGGTAACACTTTACAATAAGGTACACAAAATTTGCTTAACTACTAGGGAACGCCTAAGGAACAAACCAGTAGATAATGGGTAGTTAACCAGCACTTACTGGGGAAAACACAGCCAAGCCTTATTAAGGGACTACTGGTTAGTTACCTTGTCAATGAAGAGGAACTAATCAATAACTAATGGGTAGTTACCAAGGAAACCAAAGAGACAAATCAGGAGCTAACATGTGGTTAATCAGTACTTACTGAGAAACACACAGTCAAGCATTATTAGGGACTATTGGTTAGTTTCCTTGTGAATGGAACCAATCAAGAACCAATGGGTAGTTACCAAGGAAACCAAAGAGAACGAATCAGGAGCTAAGTATTATTAGGGGACTACTGGTTTGTTACCACAGAAACAGAGGAGAAATTCTCCATGTGAGTTCTGAATAAACCCTGCACCAGTGAGGTCACAGCTCGTAATTGTCAAAAACCTGTGATGACTGATTTTATTACCAATTAGCTTCTGATTCGTTCCACTTTAGTTTCCTTGGTAACTACCCATTAGTTCCTGATTAGTTCCTCTTCGTTTACAAGGTAAATAACAAATAGTCCTCTAATACCCCTTTTCCACTTGCTGGCGTGGGTCGGTTATTGCATAATATATGCGTGCCAGAAACGAGCTGGACGCATTTTCCACCTGACTTATGAGCCGCACCGCACCAGAATTCTGGACGCTTTGCTTGGCAGGGTTGAAGCTCGGTATTTTTAAGCGAGCTGTCCTTCACGTCATAGGTCGGGGGGAGGAGTCTGTGTGGACCGGAGCTTCCTGCTACCGAAGCGAGCAGCGAACACGGAAGGACTTTACAAGAGTTACACGGTAAAAACAATTATTTGTTTTTAAAATTATAGCAAAGATATGTCTTAAGCTGAACTTATCCTTAATAAATTCACGTAATCCTCAAAACTGCAGGATTTTAAAAAGTAGGTCGCCACGAGCACGCGTGCGGGCGGGTTTATTTCTTTTAAAATGTAGCGCAATGAACGCTTAAAAATATATATTTCATAGCTGACTTTATAGCACGAGTGTTCCTGAGCTTAACAGTTCCTTAATAATGTCATGTAGTGGTCAAATCTGCTGGATTTAACAAAGTAGGTCGCCACGAGCACGCGCGCGGGTGGAATAATAATAATACAGTATATGTTGGTGAGTCCTCCATGATGGCTCTAATGTGGACTGGTGAGTCCTCCATGTTGGCTCTAATGTGGACTGGTGAGTCCTCCATGTTGGCTCTAATCTGCCCTATGAGAAATTCATAGTAAATTTAACAAAAGGAAAAAGTTCGTAGCATTAAATTCAAACAGAAGTTCAAATTATTTCATCCTGAAAGAACTTTGGCTAACTACTGTAGCTCATTTATAACATGGAGTTAAACTTAAAGCAGTCTCCTCAGATAAATAGTGTTACCATTATTTTTATATTAAAGTTTCTGTTAATTTATTACAGTATTTTTATATTAAAGTTTCTGTTAACTTATTATTTTTATATTTGATTGTTTCTGTTCAGTGCCCTGAGACAACTTCTGTTGTGACTTGGAGCTATACAGTATAAATAAACTGAACTGAATTGACATGTCTTTTTTTTAACCCCGCCTACAAAAAGAATCTGAATCGATAATCGAAAAGAATCGGAATCGAAACGAAGAATCGGAATCGGAACCGGAATCGCTCAAATTCAAACGATGCCCAACCCTAGTGGAGCGGCTTTATTTCATTCAAATGTAGCTAAATAAACACTAAAAAAATATATTTCATAGCTGAATTTATAGCACGAGTGTTCCTGAGCTTAACCGTTCCTTAATAATATCATGTAGTGGTCAAATCTGCTTGATTTAAATTGATTCGCTTTGACTTCTTCCAAACCTGTCGCATGCGCTACGAAAATAATTAGAAAAAATCAAATTTTAATTCAAATAACTCCAACAGGTCCAAGTTTGTACATGAACATGTTGTGATTACACCCTATACATTTTTAAAATATCTGCGG
The DNA here is from genome assembly GCA_038048925.1 of Garcialebias charrua. Taxonomy (NCBI): domain Eukaryota; kingdom Metazoa; phylum Chordata; class Actinopteri; order Cyprinodontiformes; family Rivulidae; genus Garcialebias; species Garcialebias charrua. The sequence continues at coordinate 5,840 of JBBPBX010043488.1, read as the reverse complement.
AGTGGTTTTTGATTTATTAGCCGTTATATGCCAAAAATAAAAGAGAAAACATAAAAAGGCAAGCCTCCATCCTTTTTGTCTATAAAAATTAAAAATTTAACTCAAATAACTCCAATAGGTCAGAGTTTGTACATGAACATGTTGTGATTACACCCTATAAGTTTTAGAAATATCTGCACTGTGATTTTTGATTTATTAGCCGTTATATGCCAGAAAATAAAAGAGAAAAACGTAAAAAGGCAAGCCTCCATAATTTTTGTCTATATAAAATCGAATTTTAATTCAAATAACTCCAACAGGTCACAGTTTGTACATGAACATGTTGTGATTACACCCTATAAGTTTTAGAAATATCTGCGGTGTGGTTTTTGATTTATTAGCCGTTGTATGCCAAAAAATAAAAGAGAAAAAATAAAAAGGCAAGCCTCCATCATTTTTGTCTATAAAAATCGAATTTTAATTCAAATAGCTCCAACAGGTCACAGTTTGTACATGAACATGTTGTGATTACACCCTATAAGTTTTAAATATATCTGCGGTGTGGTTTTTGATTTATTAGCCGTTATATGCCCAAAAATAAAAGAGAAAAAAATAAAAAGGCAAGCCTGCATCCTTTTGTCTATAAAAAAAAATCGAATTTTAATTTATTACTTGAATACAGTATCTAGACAAAATTAACTATGTTTTTCTTCTTTTACAGTGACAAGAAATGAGTCACCAGATTTGAACAACTTGTGTTTTCTGGATGAAAACCGTGAGACAACGTGAAAAAAAGTATTTACCGGTAGGTGGATGCAGTATTTTTATTTTTGTGCTTTTTTACTTCTTATTTTTCAATATATATATTTCATAATATATA
>JBBPBX010043487.1:0-27896 GCA_038048925.1 Garcialebias charrua | reverse complement strand
AAGAAATTGTCCAGATGAACTGATTGAGAATGAGCGGATTTGATACCTGGACTATTGAGAATGAACTTTCTGGTCTTGAACCACTTTGGACATGTCTGCCTGCCTGGGAGGAGTCGACGAGGGACAAGCCCCCAGAAACCATCTTGGCTACAGCAAACTGGTTGGTCCACTTAAGTTGTTTACTTGGTGGGGTAGCTTCAGTTTGCTTTGGACTGCTCTGACTGACGAAGCCCTCTGGAGTGAGGGTGAAACGTTTCTACTAAAAAGAAATTGTCCAGATGAACTGATTGAGAATGAGCGGATTTGATACCTGGACTATTGAGAATGAACTTTCTGGTCTTGAACCACTTTGGACATGTCTGCCTGCCTGGGAGGAGTCGACGAGGGACAAGCCCCCAGAAACCATCTTGGCTACAGCAAACTGGTTGGTCCACTTAAGTTGTTTACTTGGTGGGGTAGCTTCAGTTTGCTTTGGACTGCTCTGACTGACGAAGCCCTCTGGAGTGAGGGTGAAACGTTTCTACTAAAAAGAAATTGTCCAGATGAACTGATTGAGAATGAGCGGATTTGATACCTGGACTATTGAGAATGAACTTTCTGGTCTTGAACCACTTTGGACATGTCTGCCTGCCTGGGAGGAGTCGACGAGGGACAAGCCCCCAGAAACCATCTTGGCTACAGCAAACTGGTTGGTCCACTTAAGTTGTTTACTTGGTGGGGTAGCTTCAGTTTGCTTTGGACTGCTCTGACTGACGAAGCCCTCTGGAGTGAGGGTGAAACGTTTCTACTAAAAAGAAATTGTCCAGATGAACTGATTGAGAATGAGCGGATATACACATTGGTGATCTGACGCTTTATTATCTCGATCCTGAACGGTGGGAAACGACTCTGGAATACCCGGAGTACCTCACAAACATGAGCCTAGAGATAGACCCCGGTACCGTGAAGCAAATCCTATTCGAAGGAACTAAAATCGTCGAAGTAGAACAAATAAACCAGGTTCTAAAGACCCTCAAATCTGAAACCAGAACTCCGTTTCCACCCATCACTTACTCATGGTCCAGCGCTGACACGCTAATCATAGTCGTGATAATCATACTTTCCCTGGTAGTAAGCGGTTTAGCCGGTATAGTTGTGATCCTATTCCGCCGCGTCCAATCGCTTCAAGACCAACTAGACGATTATAAAAAGGTTCGCACACCACAAGCGAAATTCTTGAAAAAGAAACCCAGAAAGGGTAGCATGTTGGAATCTGACGACAAGAGTGTGTCGAAGCAGTGAAACGTTGTTTCCTTGTTGTTTAGTCATTACTGTTGTCATTAGTTGAGATACTGTTTGGTTCTGAACACTCCCAGCCAAAAAGGTTTTGTATTAACATTGGTTAATGAATGATATGGATTTAACTATGCCAACATGCAGTTCGTTTTGTTAAATCTCAATCGTCGAAGAGTCAATGTAGTTTAAAGCTACTCAAGGTACCATAAACTACACTGGTCTCACAATTTCTAAATTGAACCGATTCGATCGTTTCTATTCTAGATTACCTATTCATTTTGATGAGTCTCGCCATAGACTTCAAAATTTATTAGGAATACCAAATCCTACGTCGTTCGTCTAAAAGACAACAGACATTTAGATCAAACTATATTTCATTTTTTCTATTTTAGTTTAACCTAAACTAAGTAATGAATGGAGGAATAGTTTGGAATTAGAGGCCTTCGTTACAGAAGCCCTCCAAAATTTTATAGGTACTAGATCCCTATATCTAATTTTACAGAATTGATCCACCCCTTAATTGGTAATTGTAGCTGATCTAAACCATGATAGCTTACATACCAGGTGCATATAGGTAAGGCTTAATGTAAAATCCCAATCATAAGCCCACCTAAAAAACCACATAATTGCATGACACATAGAACCAGAGTGGCACTGACTGGAAACCAACCAGCCAACAACCTTCGATGTGGGGACCTGCAGCTCCAACGCTTGGTCTTCAACCTTCGTCCAAGGGTCGCCTCCTCTGCGTCAATCGAGGGATTCCCTCTACATGCTGATTATGAAAACAATTGTTGCTGATCAATCAACAAAACTAATCGTTGTGGAATTACCGCTGTGGATTATAAGACTTTGCTTTCCAAGGGATCACAGACTTTGTTTTCCAAGAGTTAACAGACTTTGTTTTCCAAAGGATTAAAAGCTTTTCGCAATGGGATTACCTCCGAACAGTATGGAATTTCCAAAAACTTTATGGGATTATAATTTTTGATTTTTCTTTTCCACTTACTGGATTGCTTCAAGATCAAAGACAGTTCAAGGTTTCCTTTCGTGTTGGACCCCATCCCCAAGGACTGGCGATGGCTTCCAAAAGGGGGGAGATGTAGTGGACCTACCCAGGGTCAAACTAAGGTTTTTGAACTGTCCAGTGATGACCTTTACTGACCTCTCAGTAAAGCAAGACATTTACCACAAAATCATTCCATTAGTTGTAATCTGAGAATATAGTCATCAAAAGAGACTATTTCTATCTTTGATTTTATTCTAATGTGATCAAAAGAATAACTTTTGTCATTTTCATGATATATGTTATATGCTGTTATTCTTTAAATGTGAAACATCAATGTGTCATTTCTGCAAGTGAAAAGGTGTCAAAGTTCAGCTAATATGTCAAACTGTGCTTTTCAGATTTGTTTTAGAAGTGTTAAGACGCTAATCCAAGTGTTTTTCCTCTTGGAGTCTATGAGTCTGTCTTTTCCTAAACATTTCTCTCTGCTGCTAGTTGTGGCCTTGTACTCTGATAACAATAAGTGAACTCCCCGACCGGTCCTGTTGGACCAATGGGGAAAAAACAAGTCGCTCTCCTCTCAGAGCCGGTACTAAGTTCTAAGCTGTTGCTGAACGCTTCAGAGTTTGAAAGGAACGAGAAGGTTCCGGAGTTTTGCTGGGAGCTTCAAAGAGACATGAAGACGTCCCAAAGAGCTGAATGAATGCCTGTCACCCGCCAAGGACAGTCATTCAGCTAAGGATTGTATAACATGCCGTTATGAATCCACTTCGAACGAGCGTAAGCTCAAGACTTTGTTTATTCCTTCATGGAATAAGTTTATCTTGAAGTCAGAGGCCTGAAGCTGACACATTTTCTGATGGTCGATGCGGAAACCAGGAGACGTTGGAAACGTAAACGAATAACCTGCTCAGAGGTGCTGGTTCCCACACGGACCCGTACATCTGAAAAGCTACAAGGTCTTCTCTCTTACCGGGCTGTCGTCAAAAGGTAAAGAGCTGTTTACAAACGTACCTGGATTTTAGCAGAAGTCGGATGAGAAGTGTCACTTTGGTCTCATGCTCACAATAATTTCCTTTAAACCATCTCTCCTCCTATTCTTTTCCCTCTCAATCTAAGCTGGAAACTAATTAAGTTAAAGAGCCCTCAGACTAAATATGTTTAACATCTAGTATTTATGTCTGTTGTTATAATTCAAGTGTGCTGACGTAGTAAATTGAAAGAAAGTGAAATCATGTCAATCAAGTGTAATGGTGTTAATTTAGTGATTTATTTTAAATAAATGGTAGTGTCGCCTGGCATACCAACTAAGTTAACGTCTTTGTCACTTAATGGCTTTGTTTATTTATCCATCATAAAGATCACAGAAATATTGGGTAAACTGAAAAAGAAAAGAATCCGTGAAATTACTATTCAATCTGAATAAGTAAATTAATTAAGGTAAAGAGGTCAGTATTAAGAGTGACCTCCTCATAATCCTTTACACAAGATTCCTCTGGCTTTTCAGATTCATCAATCTATCAGGGAAATCATTGATAACCTCTTAAAAAATGGAATCATCAGATACTGTAACAGCACTTACTCTGCGCCTTTATGGCCAGTGTTAAAACCAAATGGAAAGTGGAGACTCACAATTGATTACAGAAAGCTAAACAAACATGTTCCCTTTTCAAGGTGGCCAATGACCCAACTCCGACATGAACTGCCCAAGGTCACCAATGGTAAGTACTTCTCGACCCTCGACGTCGCCTCTGGTTTTTGGACCATCCTTATGCGCACCGAGGACCAATACAAACAAGCTTTCACTTTTGGTGGCCGACAATACACCTTCACCAGGTGTCCCTTTGGCTATGCTAACTCACCTGCAGAGTTCATCATCTTCTTGAACAAGGCATGTCCAGACGCCCACGAGCATGGGACACTGATTTACGTGGATGATGTCCTTTTGAGGTAGTCAACACTGGACTCACATTTGGCTGAGATCGACCACGTTCTGAATCAACTAACAACTGCTGGTGCTAAAATATCATTGTCGAAATGCCAGTGGTGAAGAACCAAGGTGGACTATGTTGGCCTATTAGTAAGCCCAGACAGAGTACAGCCTCAACTGACTTGCACCCAAGGTCTTGACAACCTCAAAGTCCCCACCAATCTCAAAGAATTACAAAGTTTTCTTGGCGTGTGCAACTACTCAAAGCAGTTCATAGAAAACTATGCGGACCTTGCAAAGCCACTGACTGAACTTCTTAAGAAAGACGTTCCATTTGTCTGGACTGACAAACAGCAGCAGGCAATGGACGCTCTTATAAACAGGATCAAGTCAGCCCCATGTTTAGTCTACCCAGACTACAACAAAGAGTTTTACTTGGAAGTGGGCTTCTCAGCTCATTGTATAAGTGCAGGTCTGTACCAAATACACGACAGAGACAAGCGTGTTGTGGCCTACGCCAGCAAGACAATGGCAGGCCCCGAGTTGAGATTCTCAGACTGTGAGAAAGCTCTACTGACCACAGTGTGGGCAGTAAAACATTTCTCCAGCTACATTGGTGGACAGAAAATCATTGTGGAAACACAACACCAGCCAGTGACTTTCCTAAACAGCGAACGCATCAGAGATGGTGTGGTAACAAACTCACGTGTTGCAACATGGCTAATGGCACTTCAAAGTTTTAACCTAGACATCCGTTATAGTCAAAACACGAAGTCACATTTGGGTACTGATTTGGCAATCTGCCAAAAATGTACACAAGATGTACCAGCCACCCAGCCGCTGGTTGAGGTAAAACCCCCAGTAACTGAAGACCCGAATCACCACTTCTTTGATGACAATATCTGCAAAGATATGACAACATTGTACATGGATGGATCTTCATTCCGCTATGACAAAATCTGTAGGGCAGGTGTTGGAGGGGTCCTCCTCCAAGACCAGGAACAGATCACTTTTAGCTACAAATTAGGCTCTCAGACTTCTCAGTATGCTGAGATTGCAGGAATCCTAATAGCTCTCCAGATGGTAGTAGAACGCTCCATCAAGATATGTCACACTGACTCTAACTATGCTCGTTTAAGTTTCGCTTGTCACCTCGCTGTGTGGAAACAGAACGGTTTCCTAACAAGCGACAGAAAAGTGGTCAAACACAAAGAGCTTTTCATAGCGTGTGATCACTTGGTGACATCACACGACTTACAGATCTACTGGAAGAAAGTTCCAGGACATTCAAGATTCCCAGGTGATGACAAGCACTACAACGACATTGCAATTTCTTTAGCCAAGGAAGGAGCCGACAAAGGTCTGCTATGGTCCTTCGACCCCTCCTAGATATCAAAACTCTGTCAACATAACCTACTGTTGAGGTTATGGCAGTCACACGTGCACAGGCCGCAGCCAGACCTGCTGACAATCCAGTAACAGCTCTTTCACCCAACATTATCCTGCTGGTAGATTTCAACATACATATGAATGAAAACAACAACCCCCTCACCAGAGACTACACATCCTGCCTGGACAGCTGTGGCTTCCAACAATTAATCAACTTTCCAACCCACATAAAGGGCCACCCTTTGGACTTACTTTGCTGCTCCGGACTCTCTCCTCTTAACTGTTCTTCTGATTAACTTCCTTTTACTGACCACCTGATGATTTAATTTAATGTTAATCTTAAATTTTCCTCAGAGAAACCTCAACTCACTCTTTCCTTCCGTAATATCAAGAATATCAACCATGGCTGTGTTGTTGAGTGTTTAGCAGTAGTGTATTTGAATATGTTGACTGTCCCTTTAAGAGATACAGCCCAAGCTATGTGTCATGTGACTTCAACCAGGAAGTTGGATTGAGAGTCAGAATTCAAGGGTTATCCATGTGTTCAGTCAAGCCAGTGCCATCTGCATTCATCTTCGCTCTAAATGTAGCATCGTGGGTATGTTATGTTTAATATATTATTGCAGATCATTATTTTTACAGAATTACTGGTTTGTTAAGTTTTGCTTCAAGTATTTTGAGTGTTTATTGCAAGGTCACAATACTACCGTTAATTTGTTATCAGACCAAGCTACTGCAATAAATAAGTCAGTTCATGCTCATATATTGTCAGCTTTAAGTCAAGATTGTGTAAAACGGTAAAAGTTAAGAACAAGAAGCTAATTCATGTGGAACATTTCATTTATTTGCATTAACCATTTATGTACATGTTAAAAAGGCTGAATAAGTGAAATATATTTTTTGTGTGTTTTAGTTTCACACTTCCTTCATGTCAATAAACCTGTGGACAAGAAAACAACTTTCCTCAGAGTCGTGATATTGGGGAAGAGTTTAACTGACTGTCTAGTTGCATTTGCCTCATGTGACGAGGGCAGTACAGTGAAACCACGGCTTCTCAACGAGCTAGACATCGCAGTGCAAGCTGGAAGATCTGAATACATATCGTCACAGCCTCAACAATCATTAGAACATTCACCTCTCTAAAATCATTATAAGAAAACAAGTAATGATGACAGAGGAAGCAGCAACATGGGAGACACGATCTCAAGCCTCATGTTCTTCAGTTCGATCAAGAACATCGATTACAGAGTCAGCTGCTGCTAAAGCAAGAGCAAAAGCTGAAGCAGCAAAAGCACGCCTCGCTTTTGCTGAAGAGGAGGCTAATTTAAAACTTCAAAAGGCCAAATTGGAAGCATCAATGGAAATTCTCAGCATCAAAAAGGAAACCTGAAGCTGAAGCACTTGAAACAGCTGCAGATTTGAGAAAAACTCCATCCATTAATCAGCTTAACAGGGAAATACCTCCCTTAGAAGCCATTAAACGAACTAAAGACTATGTTTTCAACCAAGGTCAACAGTCGGATGTAGAGCATCAACAAGTCTCTCTTCCTTATAAGTCACAGCTGGATACTGATGCTTCATCCATGCACCTTAAGCCAGATGCTAAGCCGTTCATCCCAAATCAAGATAATTCTGCATCTCAGTCCTTTTGCCAGACTCCTCAGCAGCCTCATGTTCACCAGCAGCTCACTCATGAGAAAAATACAGTCCGGTTTGAGCACGACCATTTTACTCCAATGCAACCCTCCATGCCACAAGTGGACAGTAGTGGTCATCCCCCTCATTCATCATATTCAAATCCTAAATTCATTGATTCAAATATGAATGACTTTGTACGTTATCTGGCTCGACGGGAACTTGTATCTACAGGTTTACTCAAGTTTAATGATAAACCTCAGAACTATAGAGCTTGGAAACGATCATTTCATTCTGCCATGCACGGTTTACGTCTGACATCCAACGAGGAGATGGACCTTCTGCTTAAGTGGCTAGGCAAAGATTCGGCTGAACATGTGGAGCAAATTAGAGCAATTCACATAAACCGTCCAGATGCAGGACTGACCATGATTTGGAACCGGCTTGACCAAACGTATGGCTCTGCTGAAATTATAGAAGATGCTCTCTTCAAACGTATTGAGATGTTTCCCAAAATAACAAATCAAGACTATTTCAAGTTAATTAAGTTGAGCGATCTACTGAGCGAACTCCTGGCAGCCAAGGATGAAGGAGACTTACCTGGCCTTACCTTTCTTGACACTTCAAGAGGTATCAATCCGATCCTGCGAAAGCTCCCCTTTAACCTACAGGAAAAATGGGCATCAGTAGGTTCAGCATACAAGCAAAGACATCATGTTTCATATCCACCATTTGGTTACTTTGTGGAATTCATCAGTCAAGAAGCAAGCGTTCGGAACGACCCAAGTTTCAATCTCAACACTCAAGAGGAGATTGGTCCAAAGGCTGAGAGGACAACTTGGAAGTCAAACAAATACAAAGAGGTTTCTACACACAAAACTGAGGTTATCGCCAAAATGATGTCAAAAACGAACGAGCCCTTTTCAAAATCTGATGATTGCAATAAAGTGTGTCTTCTACATAAAAAGCCACATCCTCTACGCAAATGTCGAGCATTTAGGGAGAAGTCCATTGAAGATCGTAAGAGCTTCTTGAAGGAGAATCACGTTTGCTTTAAATGTTGTTCCTCCACATTGCATGTAGCAAAAAACTGCACAGCCATAATCCAGTGCTCTGAATGCAACAGCGAAAGGCATCCCACAGTGCTTCACCCTGGGCCAGCACCTTGGGCAGCAGAGGTAGAGCCTCCATCGGTGCACGGCGGGGAGGATGAACTCGCCTTTCAATCGCAGGTCAACACTCAGTGCACACAAGTTTGTGGAGGGGATCTTGCTGAGAGATCATGCTCTAAAATATGTCTTGTAAAGGTTTATCCATCTGGGTCTAGAGACAAGGCTAAGAGAGTTTATGCCATCTTAGACGAGCAAAGCAACCGATCACTAGTTACTTCAAGGTTCTTTGAAGTTTTCAGTGACACAAGTTCAAGTTCTCCTTACACTTTGAGAACATGCGCTGGAGTGAAACAAGTATCAGGTAGAAGAGCTACAGGCTACGAAGTAGAATCTCTGGATGGAGTTGTTCGCCTCCCATTACCAAGTCTCATAGAGTGTAATGATATCCCGAACAACAGAGACGAGATTCCAACTCCCGATGTAGCACTCTACCATCCTCATCTGAAATCACTAGCACATCTGATCCCAGAGGTTGATCCAAAAGCCCCAATCATGCTCCTTCTGGGTCGTGACATGCTCCGTGTTCACAAAGTCCGCAAACAGGTGAACGGCACACACAACATGCCTTACGCACAAAAGTTGGACTTGGGGTGGGTGATAGTCGGCAATGTATGCCTGGGGAACGTGCACAAACCACCAACAGTTTGTACTTTCTTCACCACTGCTTCTGAAATTGGACGTCCAACACTCTTCCAACCATGTCCAAATGTGTTTCACATTAAGGAAAGATATAGCGGATTCCCAGTCAATGAACACCTTCCAGCATGTTTAGAGGAGTCACCTATTTGTGAGGCTGACCACCTAGGATGCTCTGTGTTTCAGAGAACCAAAAATGACAACCAAGTAGCACCTTCCATTCAGGATAGGAACTTCTTACGTTTCCTTTGGTTTGAAGACAATGACCTCTCCAAAGATATTGTTGATTATCGTATGAAGGTCCACGTCTTCGGCAATAGCTCATCTCCTGCAGTGGCTATCAATGATGATGGGCTGAAGTCTCTACCTACAACTGAGGCCACCATCAGCTTGCTCAAAAGAACACAGGACGTACTCAGTAAGTCAAATCTGAGACTGCACAAGATCGCTGCAAACAGCAAGGAGGTCATGGAAGCTTTCTCACCATCTGATCGGGCAAATGATTTGGAGGAACTAGACCTTGATGTCGATCAGCTTCCAATGCAACGCAGTCTTGGACTCGGTTGGAAACTCCAGACAGACTGTTTCCACTTCAGTGTCTCAAAGGAGGTAAAGCCAAACACCCGACGTGGCGTCTTATCTGCAATCAACAGTCTTTACAATCCTCTTGGTTTTGCAGCACCAATCACTATCCAGATGAAAGACAAACTTACCCACAAAGTCCTGACAACTTTCATGTCAGAGGTTTCAGCGATCGTCAATGCTAGACCTCTGGTTCCTGTGACAATTGACCCAGATGATTCATTCATCTTGACGCCTGCTGCTTTACTCACTCAGAAGGTAAACACGGTTCCAGCACCTGCAGGAGAGTTTGGAGCTTCAGACCTTTACAAGCATAAGTGGCGCCAGGTCCAACATTTGTCTAATACCTTCTGGGATCGATGGAGAAAACCGTTTCTCCAACACTGCAGCCACGCAGAAAGTGGCTGGTGACTCATCCAAACATCAAACCAGGAAGTGTTGTACTCCTCAAGAACATTCAGCTGCCAAGAAACGAATGGCCTCTTGGACTTGTGACACAGACTTTCCCGAGCAAAGATGACAAAGTCAGAAAAGTTGAGGTGAAGATCTGTAACACAGGAGGTTCTTCAGTCTTCCTTAGGCCAGTCACAGAAATAGTAATTCTCTTACCTCCAAATGACTAAGGACTGTTGTAATCTAGTAAGTGGCGAGAGATCACGCCAGGCGGGGAGTGTGTTGTTGAGTGTTTAGCAGTAGTGTATTTGAATATGTTGACTGTCCCTTTAAGAGATACAGCCCAAGCTATGTGTCATGTGACTTCAACCAGGAAGTTGGATTGAGAGTCAGAATTCAAGGGTTATCCATGTGTTCAGTCAAGCCAGTGCCATCTGCATTCATCTTCGCTCTAAATGTAGCATCGTGGGTATGTTATGTTTAATATATTATTGCAGATCATTATTTTTACAGAATTACTGGTTTGTTAAGTTTTGCTTCAAGTATTTTGAGTGTTTATTGCAAGGTCACAATACTACCGTTAATTTGTTATCAGACCAAGCTACTGCAATAAATAAGTCAGTTCATGCTCATATATTGTCAGCTTTAAGTCAAGATTGTGTAAAACGGTAAAAGTTAAGAACAAGAAGCTAATTCATGTGGAACATTTCATTTATTTGCATTAACCATTTATGTACATGTTAAAAAGGCTGAATAAGTGAAATATATTTTTTGTGTGTTTTAGTTTCACACTTCCTTCATGTCAATAAACCTGTGGACAAGAAAACAACTTTCCTCAGAGTCGTGATATTGGGGAAGAGTTTAACTGACTGTCTAGTTGCATTTGCCTCATGTGACGAGGGCAGTACAATGGCATTCTTTTATCTCATATTAATAATACCTTTTTCACCTTCAATTCTTCTAACCCAGATGACCTTGTCACATTCTACAACAACAGTCTTACCAACATCCTTAACTCTGTTGCTCCTTTGAAAACCCAGTCTGTTTCCTTCTCCAACTCTGCACCCTGGTTCACTCCAGAACTCCATTCCCTGAAATCCAAAGGTCGACAGCTAGATCGTCTTTATAAAAAATCTGGTCTCACAATTCACAAGGAACTTTATACGAACCACATCATCCATTACAAGAACAGTATTTCTCAAGCCAAATCCATCTACTTCTCTTCATCATTTCCAATGTTGGCAATTCAAATACATTGTTTTCTCTCCTTCATCATTCTGTCTCATCCCCTAACTCTCTACCCTCTCACATGATTTCCACAGAATTTTGCAACTCCCTGATGTCATATTTCTTTTTTTTTAAATGTTTTTATTGAGAAAGCCCGTTACATTACAATGACGTAATTATATTGATTTCGTTCTCATTTTACATTCTCAGTTTTCTCTTTTTTTCTTTTAACAAACCGAACAGCAGCTAAAAAAATAAAAAATAAATGAAATAAAATAAAAAAATCTAAGCAAAAACCAACAGAACTTACATGTGAGTGGCGGGGTAGCCTGAATATCAACCAATCATTGGCATTGCATATCAAATCCAGATATCAATCTGAATGGCGGCAAGGTTTACAAAAAATCAGGCATAACAGGTTTGACATATTCTGTCCATTTTTACCATATCTTGTAGAATGTGTCCCTCTGCACATTAATGGAAAAAGACAGTTTCTCCAATACATAAATCTCTTTCACTACATTAATCCAGTCTTCAGTTGTTGGGGATTCCCGTTTAAGCCATTTTCTTGTGAGGGCCTTTTTGCTCCCCGCCAGCAAAATGTACAAAAGTTTTTGATCATTATAATTCAGTTTGTTGACCAGTATGTTACATAAAAATATGCATTCAAAGGTTAAAGGAAAATCAAATGTGAAAATGCATTTGAGACCAATATTGCTGAATGGTTTGGCAGACCCAGAAAATATGGAAATGATTGGCACCATCCCTGCCACATCTCCAGCATGCACTACCTTTTCCTTGATATCGTTTCTGCTCTGGGGTTATGAAAAATCTTATAATGTTTTTCCAACAAAATTCACGCCAAACCTTTGATCTTGTTGTTGTCCATGGTATCTTACAAATGTGATCCCAATCTTCCTCTGGAATCATCAGGCTACTTTCTTTTTCCCACTTCACTTTAACATAGACAGTGCTGTCCTTCTTACACTGCAGCATGGCATTATATAACCTGGAAATAGTTTTGCCTGTTTTTGATTTGGATAATAATATTTTTCACAAATTTCCACAAATCTCAAATTTTGTAAATGTACTTTTAGGTCTTGGTTAAAATAATTTCTCACCTGTAGATATCTAAAAAAGTCATCTCTGCATAAATTGTATTTTCTTTTCAAGGTCTCAAAGCTTTGGAACACCCCCTTGTGGACAAAAGAATGATAACTTCTTCTTCTTTTGGCTTTTCCCTTTTAAGGGGTCGCCACAGCGAGTCATCCTCCTCCACCTCACTCTGTCCTCTGCATCCTCTGTCCTCACTCCAACTACCTTCATGTCCTCTCTAACTGCATCCATATATCTCCTCTTTGGCCTTCCTCTGTCTTTTTCCTGGCAGCTGCATTTCTAACATCCTTCTACCAATATACCCACTGTCCCTCCTCTGGACATGTCCAAACCATCTCAGTCTGGCCTCTCTAACTTTATCTCCCAGTTGTTCAACATGTGCTGTACCTCTGATGATCTCATTCCTGATCTTATCCATCCTTGTCACTCCTAAGGAGAACCTCAGCATCTTCATTTCTGCTACTTCCAGTTCTTTCTCCTGTCTTTTTGTCAATGACACTGTCTCCAGACCATACAACATAGCTGGTCTCACCACTGTCTTGTAAACTTTTCCTTTGACCTTTGCTGACACCTTTTTGTCACAAATCACTCCTGAAACTTTTCTCCATCCACTCCATCCTGCCTGGACTCTCTTTTTCACCTCTTTACCACATTCCCCATTTTCCTGGACAGTGGACCCCAAGTACTTGAAGTCCTGCACCTTTGTGACCTCTGCTCCTTGTAGCCTCACTGTTCCACTGGCCTCCCTCTCATTCACACACATGTACTCTGTCTTACTACGGCTGACTTTCATTCCTCTTCTTTCAAGTGAATACCTCCACCTCTCCAAGTTCTCTTCCACCTGTTCCCTGTTCTCACCACATATCACAATGTCATCTGCAAACATCATAGTCCATGGGGATTCCTGCCTGACCTCATCTGTTAGTCGGTCCATCACCAGAGCAAACAAGAAGGGGCTCAGAGCCGATCCTTGATGCAATCCCACCTCCACCTTGAAGCTATCTGTCACTCCTACAGCACATCTCACCACTGTCCTGCTGTCTTCATACATGTCCTGCTGTCTTCATACATGTCCTGTACCAGTCTAACATACTTTTCTGCCACTCCAGATTTCCTCATGCAATACCACACCTCCTCTCTTGGCACCCTGTCATATGCTTTTTCTAAATCCACAAACACACAATGGAGTTCTTTCTGACCCTCTCTGTACTTCTCTATCAACATCCTCAAAGCAAAGATGGCATCTGTGGTGCTCTTTCTTGGCATGAAACCATACTGCTGCTCACAGATAGTCACCTCTTGTCTAAGCCTTCCTTCCACAATTCTCTCCCAGATCTTCATCGTGTGGCTCATCAACTTAATTCCCCTGTAGTTGCTACAACTCTGTACATCACCCTTGTTCTTAAAAATGGGAACCAGCACACTTCTTCTCCATTCTTCAGGCATTTTCTCACCCTCAAATATTCCATTAAATATTTGAGTCAAAAACCTCACTGCCATCTCTCCAAGACATTTCCAAACCTCCACTGGTATGTCATCAGGTCCTACTGCCTTCCCCTTCTTCATTCTTTTCAGAGCTTTCCGGACTTCACCCTCACTAATCTTTCCCACTTCCTGGTCCACAGTTTCTATGACCTCCACTCTTCTTTCTCTTTCATTCTCTTCATTCATTAGCTCCTCAAAGTAATCCTTCCATCTACCCATCACACTCTCCTCACTTGTTAGAACATTCCCATTCCCATCTTTAATAAGCCTAACCTGTTGCACATCCTTTCCAGCCTGATCCCTCTGTCTTGCCAATCGGTACAAGTCCTTCTCGCCCTCTTTAGTGTCCAGTCTCCCATACAACTCATTGTACGCCCTCTGCTTTGCCTTAGCTACTTCCTTCTTTGCTCTACGTCCCATCTCCTTATATTCATGTCTCCTCTCTTCAGTCCTCTCACTGTCATATTTCTTCTTGGCTAATCTCTTTCTTTGAATGGCATCCTGCACTTCACTATTCCACCACCAGGTTTTCTTATCATCCATTCTCTGTCCAGATGACACACCAAGTACCTTCCTACCTGTCTCTCTAATTATTGTTGCTGTAGTAGCCCAGTCACTTGGAAGCTCTTTCTTACCACCCAGAGCCTTTAACAGCTCGTCTCTGAATTTCTCACAACATTCTTCCTTCTTTAGCTTCCACCATTTGGTCTTCTTCTCTGATTTTACTCTTTTTCTCTTCTTCGCAACAACAGTCATTCTACACACAACCATCCGATGCTGTCTGGCCACGCTCTCCCCTGCCACAACCTTACAGTCTCCAATCTCCCTCAGGTTTCCTCTTCTACACAGAATGTAGTCGACCTGCGTACTCCTTCCTCCACTTTTATAGGTCACTCTATGTTCCTCCCTCTTTTGGAAATAGGTATTGACTATAGCCATTTCCATTCTCTTGGCAAAATCCACCACCATCTGTCCTTCCTGGTTTCTTTCCTTGACACCAAACCTACCCATCACTTCCTCATCCCCTCTGTTTCCTTCACCAACATGTCCATTCAGGTCTGCTCCAATCACCACTCTTTCCTCCCTGGAATACTCTCTATCACTTCATCCAAATCTTTCCAAAATTTATCTTTCTCCTCCCCATCACATCCAACCTGTGGAGCATAACCACTGACTATGTTTAGCATCAGACCTTCTACTTCTACCTTCAGGCACATCACCCTATCTTCACCTCTACTACATTCTTTGCCAACTCCTCCTTCAGGACCACCCCTACTCCATTTCTCTTTCTATCCACACCATGGTAAAACAGTTTGAACCCTGCTCCAATACTGCGAGCCTTGCTGCCCTTCCACTTGGTCTCTTGGACACATAAAACATCTACCTTTCTTCTCTGCATCATGTCAGCCAGCTCTCTACCTTTGCCTGTCATTGTCCCCACATTTAGAGTTGCAACCCTCAGTCCTACATTCTTCACTTTCCTCCTCTCCCTCTGTCTCCTGACACGTTTTCCTCCTCGGGGTCTTCGACTAACAGTAGTACAATTTCCGCCGGCACCCTGTTTGTCAACAGCACCGGTGGCGGACGTTGTTAACCCGGGCCTCGACCGATCCGGTATGGTTTCACTTTGATGAACTCGCATTATGGTTTTGGCAAGTGTTTTACATCGGATGCCATTCCTGACACAACCCTCACCATTTACCCAGGCTTGGGACCGGCACAAGAGATACACTGGCTTGTGCTCCCTAGTAACTAGTTAGGCCTTTTGAAATCCACTTCTTAAATCTATCATCATGTTGATTTGGAATGAAATCTGAATCATAGGTGCACCATCGCAGAATTTTAGAAGCATTTTCTAGTCCACTTATTCTAATTGCTTCGTTCCAAGCAGATATCATTACTTGCGACATTGGTTCATCTGCCAAATTGATTTTGCTTTGCAATTTTGTGTCGGCTATTATGTCTTTAATCTGTATTGTTTTGATTGTTTCCCCTTCCACATCTTTCTATCCTGCAGTGTAATCCGGACAGCACACACATATCAAAGGTCTTAACTGAGCTGCAAAAAAATATTCTCTTAAACAAGGAAGCCCGCAACCTCCTTTTTCTTTTTTTAACTGTAAAGTTTTGTATTTGACTCTGGCTTTTTTCCCTTTCCAAATATATTTCGACAACATTCTATCCCGTTCTACAAATTGTTTTGAGGGTATGGGAACTGGCAGTGATTGAAATAAATACAACAGTCGGGGAAGGATGTTTAATTTAACCGATTCAATCCTGGAGTGTAGGTCAAAAAAGAGTATGGCATTCCATCTTTGGATATCAGATTTTATGGCTATATTTAGGGGGGCATAATTGGCCTCAAACATTTTAGTAGGGTCACGGTGTATCATCACCCCCAGATACCTTACACCATCTGCTTCCAAGTCTTTACGTATTTGCATATTTTCTCATTTTAAGTGGGAGGATACACTAATTATTTTCCCTCTAATCACCGCCTTCAGTGCATCCCATAATATTCCTGGTGACACCTCTTCATTATCATTTTGAGCTAAATAATTCTCTATTTCTTTTTTTAAATTCTCTTTAATGTTTGGGTAGTTTAAAATATTTGTGTTCAACCTCCATAATGTAGATCTATTTTTCCTGTTCAGACAAATGTCAGCATAAACTGGATTATGATCAGAAATTGTACAGGGACCAATTTCACATGTTTTGATTTTAAACAAATCATTCTTGAATGAGAGAATGTAACCTAACCTAGAATATATGTTATGTGGGTATGATAAGTGGGTGTATTCTCGATTAGTTGGGTGATGTTCTCTCCATACATCAACTAATCCTAAATCACCCATAATGTGTCCCATCCTCTTACCAATATTTCTTACATCACCTTTCCCATTAGAAGAGTCTACTGTAATTTGGCGTTTAATAAGATAATTAAAATCACCGTTGCATATTAAAGTTCCCTGACTCCTTGTTGTTGCAATTTTGAGGATCTGTTTATACAGTGACCAATCGCTGCCAGGTGGAATGTATACATTCAGGAGGGTAGTCATGGCACCATCAATCTTACCCGTTATCATTATATACCGACCTTCTTTATCTTTGTATTCTGATATATGTTCATAGTTAAGAGTTCCGGATAGCAAAATCGCCACTCCCCTCCGCCTCCCAGAACTGTGGGAAGAATAAAACACATGTTTAAAACCCATCCTGTTCAATTTAGCATGCTCTTTATCACTCAGATGTGTTTCCTGCAATAGAACAATTTGGGCTTTATCTCTTTTAAATTTAGATAAAGCTTTCTGCCTTTTTACTGGACTATGTAAACCATTAATATTGTTTGACACCAATTTTATCAACCTGCTACTCATCTAAATTATATTTCTTGATTATACTATGTACATTAATGGGCTCCCCGCTCACTCTTGAGAACACTGAACATAGAACAAATAAAAAAGTCAACATCAAAAACAAAGTAAAAAACAAACCAAACTCAAACAGAACTCTTGACTTCCAAGGTGGGGGTCTCTGAGGTAGACCCTGCTTCACCCCCAAAGGCGGCTTCCTCATCGGTCAATGAAGGGGGCCCTTAGTGGCTATGGCCTCAGTGTAGAAAGCACCGCGAGAAACCTAACTTATTTACTATTGTACATCATAAACAAAATGCAAGTCTTAATTATTAATAACAGAGTGGATCAACCTCATTTTTCTGTGCATGTGGGAGATGTCCTCTTGAAAGCTCTGAGTTTTTCTTTGTAGCCGACTGTTTGGTCCTGCTTCTTGCTTGTCGTTCTGCTCCCTAGTCCCCGGCACACCCTGCTCCAGGACAGCTGTCGCAGCTGCTCCAGGGCCGTTTCTGGTGACTTAACGACCTACACAGCGTAGCCTCTGTTGGACATGTCTTCAGTAGCTTCCACCACCGTGTTGTAAATCTTTGTTTCATCTGCATATTTCACCCTCAGCCGGGCTGGGAAGAGAGTCTGAAAAGGGATCTGCTGCTCCTTCAGGATCCTGCGCACTTCTGCATATTCTTTTCGTTTTTTCAAAATCAGAGGGGGGTAGTCATGATCCAAGTTCACTTGCTTGCCGTTCCAGGTAAATCCTCTTTTCTGCCATGCCTTGCGGAGGAGGAGATCTTTGGTTTTAAAACTGAGGAATGTCACAATAATAGAACGTGGTGGCGCGTCGCTTGGAGGTGGAGGGCCTAGAGAGCGGTGCGCCCGTTCAATGTTTATGTCGAGCTCGTCTTGGGACAGAGACAAGCCCTCACGGAGCAACTTCTCCACAAAGTCACACATTGATGCAGAGTCACTTTCAGCCGCCTCGGGTATGCCATAAATACGCATGGTCTCTCTTTGTGTACGGCTCTCTAGGTCCATTAGTTTATCCTCAAGTTTTATTTGTAGCTTTATTATTTCAGTGACGACCTCCTTCGTAGCTAAGATCCTCTCCTCCGCTTTTTCAATCTGACCCTCTGCCTCGTCTAGTCTGACGTTCAGCTTTCGGATTTCTTCTTTCATTTCCCCCAAATGCGCATTATTTTTCTGTCGGAAGCCTCTTAATTCCTGCAGTATCATCTCCCATTCAGCCATGCTTAGCTCAGTTCAAAAAGTTCAGCCGTAGTTATTAGCAGAGCTAGTTAGCATTAACCGCGATGCTAGCGATATTTTCTCGGTTTTAAACGTCCGCTTTTTGGCACTACCAAGCATCGGTTTAGATGTATTTCGCTTACCCCAGTTCTTCTTCACCTTTATGGATGTGTTTTCGTTGTTTTTAGTGGGGTTGGGTTTTTAATTTCTTAGGTTCTCTCGGGAGCCCGTTCACTGCGTGGCCATCACGATGACGTTCAAACCGGAAGTCCCCCTGATGTCATATTTCAATGAAAATATTATTTCAATTCATAAACACCTTGGACCAAATACTGCCCCCAGCATCTGTGTTGAACTCCTCCCTCCCTCCCTCCCTCCGTTTATCTGTCTTCTCCTCCCCCCTCTGCTGATGACACTTTGAGATTTTTATTAATGAAAAGTGCGGTATAAATTGAATTTATTATTATTATTATTATGACAATGCTGACATTATCAGCAAGTCTAAGTCCTCATCCTGTCAACTTGATCCATTTCCCAGAATTCTTGTTAAATCCTGTCTCCCGTCTCTGCTCCCATCCATCCATCCATCCATCTTCTTCCGCTTATCCGGGGTCGGGTCGCGGGGGTAGCAGCCTAAGTAGGGAGGCCCAGACTTCCCTCTCCCCAGCCACTTGGAGCAGTTCCTCCGGGGGAATCCCAAGGCGTTCCCAGGCCAGCCGAGAAACATAGTCCCTCCAGCGCGTCCTGGGTCTTCCTCTGGGTCTCCTCCCGGTGGGACGTGCCCGGAACACCTCACCAGGGAGGCGTCCAGGAGGCATCCTAACCAGATGCCCGAGCCACCTCAACTGGCTCCTCTCGATGTGGAGAAGCAGCGGCTCTACTCCGAGTCCCTCCCGGATGACTGAGCTTCTCACCCTATCTCTAAGGGAGAGTCCAGCCACCCTGCGGAGAAAACTCATTTCAGCCGCTTGTATCCGAGATCTTGTTCTTTCGGTCATAACCCAAAGCTCATGACCATAGATGAGGGTGGGAACGTAGATCGATCGGTAAATTGAGAGCTTTGCCTTTTGACTCAGCTCTCTCTTCACCACGACAGACCGGTACAGCGCCCGCTTCACTGCGGACGCTGCACCTATCCGCCTATCGATCTCACGCTCCAGTTTTCCCTCATTCGTGAACAAGATCCCGAGATACTTAAACTCCTCCACTTGGGGCAGGACCTCCTCCCCGACCCGGAGAGGGCATGCTACCCTTTTCCGGCTCAAGACCATGGCCTCGGATTTGGAGGAACTGATCCTCATCCCGGCCGCATCACACTCGGCTGCAAACCGCTCCAGTGAAAGTTGTAAATCACGAACTGATGAAGCCAGTAGGACCACATCATCTGCAAAAAACAGAGAAGCGATTCTAAGGTCACCAAAACGGATCCTCTCAACACCTTGGCTGCGCCTAGAAATTCTGTCCATAAAAGTTATGAACAGAATCGGTGACAAAGGGCAACCTTGGCGGAGTCCAACTCTCACCGGAAACGAGCCTGACTTACTGCCGGCAATGCGGACCAAGCTCTGACACCGGTCGTACAGGGACCTAACAGCCCTTATCAAAGGGCCTGGTACCCCATACTCCCGGAGTACCCCCCACAGAACCCCCCGAGGGACGCGGTCGAATGCCTTCTCCAAGTCCACAAAACACATGTAAACTGGTTGGGCAAACTCCCACGCACCCTCCAGGACCCTGCTGAGGGTGTAGAGCTGGTCCAGTGTTCCACGACCAGGACGAAAACCACACTGCTCCTCCTGAATCCGAGGTTCGACTATCCGACGGACCCTCCTCTCCAGAACCCCTGAATAGACCTTACCAGGGAGGCTTAAGAGTGTGATCCCCCTATAGTTGGAACACACCCTACGGTCCCCCTTTTTAAATAGGGGAACCACCACCCCAGTCTGCCAATCCAAGGGAACTGCCCCCGATGTCCACGCGATATTGCAGAGTCGCGTAAGCCAACACAACCCTACAACATCCAGAGCCCTAAGGAACTCCGGGCGAATCTCATCCACCCCCGGAGCCTTGCCACCGCGGAGCTTTTTAACCACCTCGGCGACCTCAGCACCAGAGATCGGAGAACCCGACCCAAAGTCCCCAGGCTCTGCTTCCTCAGTGGAAGACGTGCCAGTAGGATTGAGGAGGTCTTCGAAGTATTCCGCCCACCGACTCACAACATCCCGAGTTGAGGTCAGCAGCACGCCACCTCCACCATAAATGGTGTTGGTCTCGTACCTCTTTCCCCCCCTGAGACGCCGGATGGTGGACCAGAATCGCCTCGAAGCCGTACGGAAGTCATTCTCCATGGCCTCTCCGAACTCCTCCCACGCCCGAGTTTTTGCCTCAGCAACCACCCGAGCCGCATGCCGCTTGGACTGCCGGTACCTATCAGCTGCTTCCGGGGTCCCACAAGCCAAAAAGGCCCAATAGGACTCCTTCTTCAGCCTGACAGCATCCCTCACTGCCGGTGTCCACCACCGGGTTCGAGGGTTGCCACCTCGACAGGCACCAACAACCTTGCGGCCACAGCTCCGATAAGCTGCCTCGACAATAGAGGCGCGGAACACGGCCCACTCGGACTCCATGTCCCCCGCCTCCCTCGGAACGTGTTCAAAGCTCTCCCGGAGGTGGGAGTTAAAGCTCCGTCTTACGGGAGACTCTGCCAGACGTTCCCAGCAGACCCTCACGATACGTTTGGGTCTGCCAGGTCTGACCGGCATCCTCCCCCACCATCGGAGCAAACTCACCACCAGGTAGTGGTCAGTAGACAGCTCCGCCCCTCTCCTCACCCGAGTGTCCAAGACATGCGGCCGCAGATCAGATGAGACGACAACAAAGTCGATCATCGAACTGCGACCTAGGGTGTCCTGGTGCCAAGAGCACATATGGACACCCTTATGCTTAAACATGGTGTTCGTTATGGACAATCCATGACGAGCACAGAAGTCCAATAACAGAACACCACTCTGGTTCAGATCAGGGGGGCCGTTCCTCCCAACCACACCCCTCCAGGTCTCACTGTCATTGCCCACGTGAGCGTTGAAGTCCCCCAGTAGAACAAGGGAGTCCCCAGGAGGCGCACTCTCCAATACCCCCTCCAAGGACTCCAAAAAGGGTGGGTAGTCTGAGCTGCCGTTTGGTGCATAGGCACAAACAACAGTCAGAGCCCGTCCCCCCACACGTAGGCGAAGGGAGGCTACCCTCTCGTTCACCGGGGTGAACCCCAACGTACAGGCACCAAGATGGGGGGCAACCAGTATGCCCACTCCTGCTCGGCGCCTCTCACCAGGGGCAACTCCAGAGTGGAAGAGTGTCCAACCCCTCTCAAGGAAACTGGTTCCAGAGCCAGAGCCATGCGTTGAGGTGAGTCCGACTATTTCTAGTCGGAACCTCTCAACCTCACACACTAGCTCAGGCTCCTTCCCCACCAGAGAGGTGACATTCCATGTCCCAATGGCCAGCTTCTGTAGCCGAGGATCAGACCGCCAGGGTCCCCGCCCTCGGCCGCCACCCATCTCACATTGCACCCGACCCCTTTGGCCCCTCCCACAGGTGGTGAGCCCATGGGAAGGGGGACCCACGTCTCCTCTTCGGGCTGTGCCCGGCCGGGCTCCATGGGTAAAAGCCCGGCCACCAGGCGCTCGCCAGCGTCTCTGCTCCCTATCATCACTAATATCATCCACTCCTCCCTGACCTCTGGCATTGTTCCCACAGCCTTCAAATCTGTTGCCATCACTCCCATCATCAAGAAACCAGGTCTTGACTTTACCAACTTCAGTAATCTTCATCCAATCTCCAATCTGCCCTTTATTTCCAAGGTTCTTGAAAAAGTTGTTGCTAGTCAACTTCACTCACACCTGTCCAACAATAACATTTATGAAGAGTTTCAATCGGTTTTCGCCCCCACCATAGCATCAAAACAGCTCTAATAAAAATTACTAACAACCTTCTTCTTGCTGCTGACTCTGGTCTTCTGTCCATCCTCATTCTTCTTGATTTAAGTTATGCCTTCGACACCATCTGTCATTCTATCCTCCTCAACAGACTAACCTCCATTGGCATCTCAGGTACTCCGTTAGACTGGTTCAATCTTATCTCTCAGACCGCACATAATTTATTCAGCTTAAATCCTTCCATTCCCAGTCTTCCCCTGTCTCCACCGGTGTCCCACAAGGCTCTGTCCTCTGACCCCTCTTCTTCATCATCTACCTCCTTCCTCTAGGTCACATCTTCCGGAAATATGGCGTCCATTTCCACTGTTATGCTGATGACACACAGCTTAACCAAACTCCACCCACCCATCCCCCATCCTCACCGACTGTCTCAATGAGCTAAATCACAGGTTTTCTAGCAACTTCTTTCAACTAAACAGTAACAAAACAGAAATCATTCTTGTCGATACCAAAAACTCAGTTTCAAAATCAGAACATCTTCTCGTCCCCCTTAACAACTCTCTGCTATCCCCCTCCCCTCAGGTCAAGAGTCTCGGTGTCATCCTCGACACCACTCTCTCCTTCACCTCACACATCAACAATGTTACTCGGTCTGCCTATTTCCACCTCCGTAATATTAACCGTCTCCGTCCTTCTCTCACACCCCGCTCCACAGCCATCCTTGTGCACAGTCTTGTGACTTCCCGTATCGATTACTGCAACTCTCTTCTCTATGGCCTCCCTAACAAATCTTTCCACAAGCTACAGATGGTCCAGAACTCAGCTGCCCGTGTCATCACTCAAACCTCCTATAATCACATCACTCCTGTCCTGCAGCAACTCCACTGGCTCCCGGTTAAATCACACATTGTCTTCAAAATTCTACTTCTCACTTTCAAAGCTATCCACAACCTTGCCCCTCCTTACCTATCTGACCTCCTACAAATCTCCATCCCATCATGCTCTCTCAGATCCTCCTCTTCGCTACATCTCCATGTACCCACTGCCCGCTTCTCCACCATGGGGAGCAGGGCCTTCACCTGATCTGCCCCTCACCTCTGGAACGCTCTACCGCCAGACCTACGAAACACCACCCTCCCTTTCTTTGTTCAAGACAGCCCTGAAAACACATCTCTTTAGACTAGCTTATCATTAACTTTACTAAATGTATTTTAAATTATTTTGTATTTTATATTCTTTATTTATTTTATATTTCAATTTGTTCCTGCTGATGTTTGAACTGTGTTTGTTAGTTTTTACACAACCTCATTTAAGTGTCCTTGGGTGTCCTGAAAGGCGCTTTTGAATAAAATTATTATTATTATTATGTTCATCTGGAAAAGATTAGATATACTCTGAAAGGTTCTGTTCAGAGATTTTGGGACACTTGGCAACAATTTATGTCTTATGTTGAAAATATGTCAATACCTACCTAGTGTGTTTGTGTCTGTGTGGCTGATCTGGTGTGGGAGGGGATTTTGTTGTATGTTTTTCCGTGTGTGTGTGTGTGTGTGTGTGCACGCGCGTGCGTGCGTGCAAGCATATGTGTGTGTGTGTGTGTGTGTGTGTGTGTGCGTGTGTGCGTGCGTGCGTGTGTGCGTGGTGCGTGTTCTGGGAAAAATCAATATAAAGACTTTGATTAAAATGAAATTTCTGCCCTTGGAGTCAGTCTGTTTGTGAAAAGCATCATCTGATTTACTTGCTGTTTAACTGGCAAGATCTTTGTTCACTATAATAAAATGATTGACACTGGAGTAAAGAATCTGTTTTGTCAGCCAAGGGAACAATCAATAGAACATCTTTGTTTTGTTTTTGTTTGCCTTGCAAACTATGTTCCCCAGTGGTCCAGTAAAACTTGTTACACTATTTTATGTGCTGAAGTTGTTTTTTGAGTAATAGTCATTTCCCAGCAGGACCACATAAATGGGTAAACAAATATGAATTATATGTACAGGATAAACACTTTGGAGAGCTCTCAGGAGGCTGCAGTGACAAATTATGCATGTACATCCTGTTGCTCTCTTTAGATGGATTTTAGACTGACCTTTGTGGGCATGTCATTGCACATTAAACAAAAGCTCATATGAATTCATTAGAATGTCAATGGCAAAAAGGTGCACACATCTATATTTTTGCTTTTTTTATGGTCTTAACAAATGCGCTATTTGACATTAAGAATTCTGGTGAAACAATAGAAGCATTCAGTACTGGATATTTTTTAGAAAATTGTGAGCTAACTTCTTCCTCTTTAATTTGTACTGATGGCAAAGTTTAAGCACTGATTTTAGACTGTTAGGAGTTTCTATTGTGTCAAAGCTCAACAAAACTGAAGATTAATTTTAGTGTAAATTTAGCTTAAAAGATCTACCAATATTTTGAAATAGAATGATAAATTACGTAAGAATGGAATTGCTTAATAACTCTACTTTTGTCAATTAATTTGTATTTTGTCACAATAAAATAAATTCTGCACCCCTCAGAATTGCCACATTGTCATTATGGTGGAGGAGTTTGAGTACTTCATTGATCAGTGGGCTTCGTTGTCAGATGCATCAGGCTTCAGGGGAGTTGTCAAAGAGGGATTAAAATCCCTCTTAATACCCAAATTGTTTATGTTTATGTTTATTAAATTTGTTCATTTTTTTTTTACAAAAGAAACAATACAAGACAATCTCATAAATGATAATGTACGAAATATAAAAAAATGAAAGGTAGCAGAAAGAAGAATAAATCTTATTATATCTGCCCCTTACTTCCAACAATCAGATTAAACAATAATAATCAACCATGTAAACAATAATAATCTTCAACCAACTTTTTCCAACAATCAGATTAAACAATAATAATCTTCAACCAACAGTACAACATGACTAACTCTTTCTAATTTTCTAACTAATACTTTAAATTAAATTAAACAAATTATACATTTGTATTAGTTAAGTCAAGTCAACTTTATTTGTGGAGCACATTTAAAACAAAAACTGTTAAGTGCTCAACAACAACAATGGGAGTAAAATTAATGAAAAAGTAAAAAACACTAATAATAATACTAAATAATTAAAAAGCATGACAAACACAGAACAAAAAAAACCACTAAATCAACTCACACTGTGATAAATGTCTGCGAGAACAGATGTGTTTTTATCAGGGATTTGAACTGAGGAAGGGAGGTGGCCTGTCTGATGTTGGGGGGCAGGTTGTTCCAGAGTTTGGGGCCCATGACTGAAAATGCCCTATCTCCTCTGACCTTTTCATTTAATTTAATTTCATTTATTTTATTCATTTTATAAAAATAAACACATAACAAACAAACACATGTATCTTATTAAAAAAAGAAAAAAAGAAAGGCGGCAGAAAGAAGAAAATATCTTCAGTCTTGTTTTAGAAACAGTCAAAAGCAGCTGATTGGATGATCTCAGGGCCCGGGAGGGAGCGTATGGCTCCAGTAGCTCGGAGAGATAAAGGGGTGCAAGGCCATTTAGGCATTTGAAGGTCAACAGAAGAATCTTAAAGACTATTCTGAACAGCACAGGGAGCCAGTGAATGGAGGACAGAACTGGTGTGATGTGTTCAGAACTGCGAGTTTAAGAGTCGAGCAGCTGCATTCTGGACAAACTGGAACACGAGATGGAGGCCTGGCTGACCCCAGCATATAGCGCATTACAATAGTCCAAACGGGTCATGATAAAGGCATGGACCAGCTTCTCATGGTCAGGTCTGGACAACACTTGAGCTTAGTCGGAAGAAGCTTTTTGCAGAACAGAATTGATTTGTTTGTCAAACTTGAAATCAGAGTCTAAGTCAATCCCGAGATTTTTACCAGACTGCTTAAGATATGGCTGAAGAGAGTCCAGGTTGACAAGATCAGAGGTGGCAGTTGAGCTAGGGCTAAAGACAATGACTTCAGTCTTCTCATCGTAGAAACTTAAAAAAATTGAAGCCATCCAGGCCTTAATGTCATCCAGACATTTTAACAAAGGGTGAATGGAGCAAACACTTGCTGGTTTCACAGGCAGGTAGATCTGACAGTCATCAGCATAACAATGGAATGAAAGACCATGTTTCCTCAGGATGGGCCCCAGTGGGAGCAAATAGATTGAGAACAGAAGGGGTCCAAGAATTGAACCCTGTGGGAGTCCGCAAGAAAGAGGCAATGAGGCGGAAACATTATTACCAACCTTGACACAAAAGCTCCTGCCACTCAGGTATAAGCGGAACATGCAGCACCTGTAATTCCAAACCCATTGTTCCAGCTGTGAAATAAGGATACTGTGGTCAACAGTATCAAAAGCAACAGTAAGGTCCAGGAGTACAAGTATCATAAACTGACCTGAATCATTTGATATCAAAATATTGTTACAAACCCTCACTAATGCTGTTTCAGTGCTGTGGAGTTGCTTAAAACCAGATTGAAAAATCTCGAAAATTATGTTCTCATTCAAAAACGTATTTAATAATAATAATGATAATAATAATAATAAACTTTATTTGTATAACACCTTCCTACAATGCCTTGCATTGACCAAGGTGCTTAACAGGACAGAAAATATAAAAACTGGTACAACAAATCAGTGAAAATAGAATAAAAACAACAGCAATAAAAGGAGGCAATGGAAATAAAAATGCTACATACTAAAATACCAAAGTAATAAAAGTTACACACTGAAAGCTTTTTTGAACAAGTGGGTCTTCAGTCTGGTTTTGAACAGAGTCAGATCAGAGGTGGCACGCAGCTCAAGGGGGAGACTGTTCCAGGCTTTTGGGCCGGCAACAGAAAAGGACCGGTCTCCCCATTGTTTGTACCTTGAGCGAGGCACCTCCAGCAGGTGTTGACTGGCAGATCGTAAAGCTCTGCTGGGGTGATGGACTTTCAAAAGTTCCGAGATGTACAGAGGTGCAAGTCCATTCAGAGCTTTGAAAACAAACAGGAGCAGCTTGAATTGTATCCTGAACTGAACCGGGAGCCAGTGTAGAGAGAGGATAGGACAGGAGTGATGTGTTCATATTTCCGTGTGTTGGTCAAAAAGCAGGCGGCAGAGTTTTGAACAAGCTGTAAACGGGAGATGGAAGATTGATTAATACCAACATACAAAGCATTACAATAGTCAAGTCTGGAGGTCACAGAGGCATGGCTGGCTTTCTCCAGATCACTACGGCTGAGGAGTGACTTGACTTTAGAGAGCAGACGGAGCTGAAAGAAGCTGGTCTTGACAACAGAACTGATCTGTTTATCTAGCTTTAAGTTGGAGTCAAGCTACACTCCAAGATTTCTGACCACCGGGTTGAAGTGGGGGAGGGAAAACCAAAAGTGGGACTGGGAAGGATGTTGTTGGTGTCGCTGGGTGCACCAAATAAAATGCATTCAGTTTTATCTGTGTTTAGGTGGAGGAAGTTTTGAGACAGCCAGTGCTTAATCTAATTTAAGCAGTTGACAATAGTGTTTGAACTGAGTGAGGGGTTGGGAGTGACTGGCAGATAGAT
>JBBPBX010043486.1:12125-27896 GCA_038048925.1 Garcialebias charrua | reverse complement strand
GTATTGTATTGCAACATTCAGTATTGAATTATGTTGCATCACATCCTACAGTATTTTAAAGGGGTTGCCCTTTAATTGAAATTTGAATTTGTATGTATTCCACCTTATTTTTATTTTATGAATTTTGTTTTAACATATTATTTATTGGGCATAAAGTAATGCAAAAATGGCTCAGAGTGATGCATATAATGGCCAAGAATATCAAAAAATGAGGCAATTGTGAATCTTTTTAGCAGAGGACCAGCCAAACCCAAATATCTCTTTCCTGGTTTAATATCCATACAAGATGCAACATATTGAGCATGAAGGTCAGAGGATTTTAAAGATAATTCAAACGCTTAATAAAAAAAGAAGTCATAAGTATATTATTTATTGCTAATCAAATAAAATGGTTACTGATTTTCATAATGAACAAGTCTCACATCAGAGCTTTACACTCAGACTTAAACAGCAGACTGTAAGAACAGTTGTGGCGTGTTGATTTGCTAAGATAGCATTTCATCGACCAGGACACAGATACGTTCCCTGGCATCCCGTCATCCCTTCTTATAAAAAAATCATGGCTCAGACTCTAACACCATAATCCTCCCCACTCTGCCACTGCAATCTCTGATGTAACAATCAGGCACCATTACAGGTCGGCGCCAGCAGGACAGATGTTAGGAAAGTGAGCCGCTCTGTTTTCAACATGGATTTATTTGAATATATTTTCATTTGAGGAAGTATTAGTGGAATGTTGTTCCAAATGTGTCCAATATTTTCTTCCACTCACACTCTTTAGTTAATAAATATTCAGCATCAACCAGAAACACCACCAATCTGACAGGTAAAGATTAAAGCTGGCCATTTAAAGGCACAGTAAGATGCTTCTGTCACAAGAAAATCAAAATCAATGGCAGTCATCCTCTTTAACCCTTAGATGCATAAGTGGGGTCAAAAATGACCCAGAGGGTTGTCATTCTTCAAAAACTCTGAAATTAAAAGTTTTTACTCTTCCATATTCCAGGTATTCCTCATAAAACATGTTTGTAACTTCAAGCCATTTGAATTTTTTAAAATGTTTTTATACATTTTCAGAAATTGCAGTTTTTGTGTCACTACCCCAGTTTTTCATGAGTGGGGTCAAAAATGACCCCAAGCATTTCCTATAGAATCTCAAGGGTTTTCTTTGGGAACCTTTGATTCTTACCAACTGTGACTGTCAAGATACATTTTCTGTCTCATTTACACATCTGATACCTGCAGTCTCACCACTAGGAGGTCAGTTTGACACAGCAGCATACATGTATT
Organism: Garcialebias charrua; assembly: GCA_038048925.1. NCBI lineage: Eukaryota > Metazoa > Chordata > Actinopteri > Cyprinodontiformes > Rivulidae > Garcialebias > Garcialebias charrua. Next base: position 26,606 of record JBBPBX010043486.1, on the reverse strand, counting down.
ATCTTCATTTACCAACCCCATGACTTTACTGTGATAGAATATCATGTTGGTCAACAAAGTAGACACTCTTAGCTAACTACAACATAATTTTAGTACTTAAGCTAGCTAACATTACACTAGTTTAGTAAGCCAGCTGATATTACTGCATTTGTTGTGTAGAGACTCACTGTATTCCTAATTCCTTGTAACAAATGCAAACCTGTTAGGTAACCTATTATATAGTATTATATATATTATATTATATATAAATTATTTTAAAAATCTGTATGCCTCTTTTAACACCAAGCCACAATTTACTGAGAAGTCGGTCAGGGCCTGCACCTGGGTTTAGCACCATATCTTCAATAGATGCATGAAAGCTGTTTATCACTGATAGTATATTAGAAGGGCAGCACGGTGGTGCAACTGGTAGAGCTGCTGCCTCTCAGCGAACAGGTCCCTGGTTCAAATCTGTGGGCCTTTCTGGTTGGAGTTTGCATGTTCTCTCCATGCATGTGTGGGTTTCCTCCAGGCACTCTGGTTTCCTCCCACAGACCAAAAACATGCATGTTAGGCTGATTGGTAACTCTAAATTGACCCTAGGTGTGAGTGAGAGAGTGAATGGTTGTTTGTCTCTATGTGTCCCTGTGATGGACTTGCAACCCGTCCAGTGTGTACACTGCCCCACGCAGTGATTGCTGGACATGGGCACCGGCGACCCCCGTGACCCAAAAATGAAAGAAGCGGGTAAAAGATAATGGATGGATGGATAGTATATTAGAAGAGATGTTGACATGAACAAACATGGAGGGAAGAAGAGTCGCAATAAGAAGAGGAAAAGAGTGGAAAAATCTAAGCAAAGAGGAGCTCATGGCCTTCATTGAAGTGACCATTCTTGCAGGAAGTGAGAAGAACTGGAATGTACCAATGTGTGTGCTCTTTGGGAGTCTTCTACACAACCCAAGGTACCCTGAACCTACCAACCAACATCACTGAAGCAACTGGAAGATGGAGTGACAAAAGTTGCAAACAAGTAACAGGAGAGAGGCACAGAGGGCCAACAGAAGAGAAAGAGGTGCCAGATGTGTCCAAGAAACAAAAATAGCAAAGCCACCAATTGGTGCAGGAAATGCAGTACTACAGTGTGCAATGGTCACAGCCAAAAGCAAAAAGTTTGTGACAACTGCACACAGTGAATAGAGAAAATATGTTTGTGTGGGCACATGTGAGTGTACTGTGTTCTGGTTGTATGTTCATTCTCTTTTTTGTCATTCAGACAGATGGACATTCTAGCAATAATTTTTGAAGATTTTTGATGTTATTTCGTGTGAAAAAAATGATATAAAAAGTTATGAATAAGCATGTTAAGTGTAAAATCAGTCTTTTGTTGACCCATATATAATAAATATAATCACCTTTGACCAAAATTAAAGACATCATTTAAATTCATTGCAAAAACACATTGATTCTAATTGGGGTCATTTTTGACCCCACCCATGGAAGAATGTAGGTATTGGTCGTTCATGCATCCTAGGGTTAAATAAAAAAAATAAGAGTGAGTTCTGATCAGTATGACAGAGAAGGACAGGACTGAGCTGAAGCTCCGCCCACTCACCGCCTCCACCTCAGCTGGGTCGTACCACACGTTGATGTATGCGTGCTGTAACGCCTCATCCACTGATATCCGTTTAGCTGGATCAATGATCAGCATCTTAGACAGCAGGTCTCTGGCCTGGCTTGCTGTGGTTTGAAAGACACAAAACAACATTCAGCTGATTACATCCAAAAAAACAAGTTATCTTACACCACTGATGTGAAAGGGAAAACTCAGAAACTGAAGCAAGCTGGAGAAAATGTATGATGATACAAATGGAAAAACTGAAAAATGCTGATAATTAAAACTTTTTGTATTTAAAAGGGAAACTTCAATATCCATGTTTGATTACTGGCTTTCAATTAAATTCAATTAATGTGGAGCTCAACACAGTTTAAATTGAGTTAAATGTTCCCACAAAGGATAGAAACGCTGTTCTTACATGCTTTGATTGACACTTTTTTCTAATTTACTAAAAACAAATGACCTCCTCCAACTTGAATCGGTTTTTCTTGGCAAACAATTTGGTATTATTGATGATATAGAATTAAGTTACAACGATTAAAAGGGGCTTAAATAAAAGGTTCACATCTTTAAAGTGGGGTTCTGTGAAAAGGTTATGAACAATAATCATCTTACTTGTTGTAGATAGCGTTTTGACCTAAATTTATTTGGATAAACACAGTTCATTTGGGATCAGATCGATGAGTTAACAGCTCGTTTGAGAGGGACCAAGAGCAAAGTTGATTGCTACCACCATAAACCAACTCTATACTCCAAAATTTCATAACCATAAATGCCAAGCACTAAATTGTAACTCTTTACACTGCCATCATTTTCACATTACATGATAGCTCCTGCAGGAATATTGAGGTATTCCTGCAGGAAGTGCTCCAGGAAGCCATTGAAGTGCTATAGTTACTGAAGCTGCAACTGTCCCTGAAAATAACCAGTCAACTCGATGTAACTGACCAGGTAAAGTGCAAATAGTATATGTAAGGGTTTGTAAAACAGAACACACAAACTATGAACTTTCTAAGACTGGAGTTGCTTTAGTCTTTGCAACAATCCATCCATCTGTCCATCCATTATATTTACACATTTTTTCCTTTCTGAGTGTGGGGGTCACTGTTGCCCAATCCAGCAGTCACTGTGCAAGAGGTGGGGGCAACATGGACAGGTCTCCAGTCCATCTCAGGGACACATAGAGACAAACGAGACAAACAACCATTCACTCTCTCACTCACACCTAGGGACAATTTAGAGTTACCAATCAGACTAACATGCATGATTTTGGTCTGTGGGAGGAAACTGGTGTACCTGGAGAAAACTCTTGCATGCATGCATGGAAAAAATATGCAAACTCCTCCCAGAAAGGTCCCCAGCCAGGATTTGATCTGGCGACCTTCTTCTTTGGAATTTTGGTTTGGACTTTTGACATGCAAAAAGAGGAACAAACTCTTGGGGATTGTTAGGATTAGCAAAACTGCTACTACAGAACCTCTCTGGCCTACACAAGGTGAGGTCAGCGAACAAGGACAGGCTTATTCTGGCAAATCCTGATCACCACTCCATGGTGAGTTCAGGTTGCTTCCATCTGGACGTAAATCTGCTGCCCAGATGTAGGACGAACAGACTGAAAAACTAATTCATCTCTGTAGCAATCAGGCTTCTCAATGAACAGTGATGATTTCATGTATTGTTATTTTAATGTATCAATCAATGTCTTGTTTAGTATGGATGTTTTGTGTGCCTATACTGTGAAACAGATTGCCCCTTGGGGATAATAAAGATTATTGAACTTGAACTTCTTGCTGAGAGACAACAGTACCAACTGTGTCACCGTGATGCCCATCTTTGCCACATTCAGGCTAATTATTAGCTCATCAATCGGGTTAAACTATTTCTCCAAACTGAGGTAGTTCAAAGAGCTATCTTCAACAGGTAAGATATTAACTGGGCACAACCTTCCCAAAGAACCCCACTTTAAACAATATGAACAAAATTATGTCCACTGTGATCATGTGATGTAAAGCTCTGCAACCACAGTAAATCCACAATACTAATATAAGCAGAAATAATATAAATTAAATTTTAGAACTCCTTTGAGAAAAATGTCTGCTATAGGTTAAAAAAAACCCAGAACAAACAAACAAAAAATAAACATTCAAAATGTGACTATTTGAAATGTTTACCGGTACATGCTATAGGCTGGACATTTGGAAATCAAGATGATGTATTACACAAAATTGAACAAATGTGTTGTGGATTTACAGAAGACTGTAAATTCTGAATAACTTTTTCATGAATACAAAGAGAATTTAGATTCACTCTATAATCAGCAATTGTTTGTTGTCTTAAAGTCTCATGTATGACTCAGATCATGGCCGTTTAAACTGCACAGTCGTGAGAAAACATATTTTTTGACCACGTAGTTCTAATGTTGCTGTTGAGCGATTATGAGTACCTGTACTTTCTGTACGACAAATACATAGCGGTTCTCTTCATTTTTTGCGTATCTGCAAGTTCAAAATAAGCAAAGCACGATGAGTTTCCTCGTGTCTGACCCAGTTCGTGTCTGAAACAAACAGAAGTTCTTCAGCTCGCTCTCTCCTTTCCAGTCTGCCTCTCTGGGTGCATTCCCTTTAACTCTGTCGCTTCAGCAGACCCCAACCCGAATACAAAACAAGTTCATGGCTATTTGTAAGTCAAGAGCTGTGATGTAGGAACACATTTTAAAAAGTGTTAAATTAATTACTTTCTTCTTTTTTATTTCCCAGCTGAGAGAGCAGAACGAGATGAAGACTGGAACCAGCTCTCAGACTGGGAGTTTAATGGAGAATACATAGTTTTCTAAAAAATGTGAAACCTGCTTCGTTTAGAGTTTAACCGTCGCTCCATGGGTTTAAGAAAGGTTTAAAAATTAGCCTGACTTTATCTCAATCTATCAGAATTGATCATAATCTGCTAAATATTAAAATGTATAAACACGGTATCTTACTGGGCTAAAAATGGCACACACAAAAACCCTACAAATTACATGATTTTTTAAACTACAATTTAGTCCAAAGTGTCTTAATTACCCCCTCCCTGGGCTGCCACCTTACCGTGGTGGAGGGGTTTGAGTGTCCCAATGATCCTAGGAGCTATGCTGTCAGGGGCTTCATGCCCCTAGAAGGGTCACCCAAGGCAGACAGGTCCTAGGTGAGGGATCAGACAAAGTGCAGCCCAAAAACCCCTATGATGAGTACAATTAATGGACTAAGTTTTCCCTCGCCCGGACGCGGGTCACCGGGGCCCCACTCTGGAGCCAGGCCCGGAGGTGGGGCACGCTGGCGAGCGCCTGGTGGCCGGGCTTTTACCCATGGAGCCCGGCCGGGCACAGCCCGAAGAGGAGACGTGGGTCCCCCTTCCCATGGGCTCACCACCTGTGGGAGGGGCCAAAGGGGTCGGGTGCAATGTGAGATGGGTGGCGGCCGAGGGCGGGGACCCTGGCGGTCTGATCCTCGGCTACAGAAGCTGGCCATTGGGACATGGAATGTCACCTCTCTGGTGGGGAAGGAGCCTGAGCTAGTGTGTGAGGTTGAGAGGTTCCGACTAGAAATAGTCGGACTCACCTCAACGCATGGCTCTGGCTCTGGAACCAGTTTCCTTGAGAGGGGTTGGACACTCTTCCACTCTGGAGTTGCCCCTGGTGAGAGGCGCCGAGCAGGAGTGGGCATACTGGTTGCCCCCCATCTTGGTGCCTGTACGTTGGGGTTCACCCCGGTGAACGAGAGGGTAGCCTCCCTTCGCCTACGTGTGGGGGGACGGGCTCTGACTGTTGTTTGTGCCTATGCACCAAACGGCAGCTCAGACTACCCACCCTTTTTGGAGTCCTTGGAGGGGGTATTGGAGAGTGCGCCTCCTGGGGACTCCCTTGTTCTACTGGGGGACTTCAACGCTCACGTGGGCAATGACAGTGAGACCTGGAGGGGTGTGGTTGGGAGGAACGGCCCCCCTGATCTGAACCAGAGTGGTGTTCTGTTATTGGACTTCTGTGCTCGTCATGGATTGTCCATAACGAACACCATGTTTAAGCATAAGGGTGTCCATATGTGCTCTTGGCACCAGGACACCCTAGGTCGCAGTTCGATGATCGACTTTGTTGTCGTCTCATCTGATCTGCGGCCGCATGTCTTGGACACTCGGGTGAGGAGAGGGGCGGAGCTGTCTACTGACCACTACCTGGTGGTGAGTTGGCTCCGATGGTGGGGGAGGATGCCGGTCAGACCTGGCAGACCCAAACGTATCGTGAGGGTCTGCTGGGAACGTCTGGCAGAGTCTCCCGTAAGACGGAGCTTTAACTCCCACCTCCGGGAGAGCTTTGAACACGTTCCGAGGGAGGCGGGGGACATGGAGTCCGAGTGGGCCGTGTTCCGCGCCTCTATTGTCGAGGCAGCTTATCGGAGCTGTGGCCGCAAGGTTGTTGGTGCCTGTCGAGGTGGCAACCCTCGAACCCGGTGGTGGACACCGGCAGTGAGGGATGCTGTCAGGCTGAAGAAGGAGTCCTATTGGGCCTTTTTGGCTTGTGGGACCCCGGAAGCAGCTGATAGGTACCGGCAGTCCAAGCGGCATGCGGCTCGGGTGGTTGCTGAGGCAAAAACTCGGGCGTGGGAGGAGTTCGGAGAGGCCATGGAGAATGACTTCCGTACGGCTTCGAGGCGATTCTGGTCCACCATCCGGCGTCTCAGGGGGGGAAAGAGGTACGAGACCAACACCATTTATGGTGGAGGTGGCGTGCTGCTGACCTCAACTCGGGATGTTGTGAGTCGGTGGGCGGAATACTTCGAAGACCTCCTCAATCCTACTGGCACGTCTTCCACTGAGGAAGCAGAGCCTGGGGACTTTGGGTCGGGTTCTCTGATCTCTGGTGCTGAGGTCGCCGAGGTGGTTAAAAAGCTCCGCGGTGGCAAGGCTCCGGGGGTGGATGAGATTCGCCCGGAGTTCCTTAGGGCTCTGGATGTTGTAGGGTTGTGTTGGCTTACGCGACTCTGCAATATCGCGTGGACATCGGGGGCAGTTCCCTTGGATTGGCAGACTGGGGTGGTGGTTCCCCTATTTAAAAAGGGGGACCGTAGGGTGTGTTCCAACTATAGGGGGATCACACTCTTAAGCCTCCCTGGTAAGGTCTATTCAGGGGTTCTGGAGAGGAGGGTCCGTCGGATAGTCGAACCTCGGATTCAGGAGGAGCAGTGTGGTTTTCGTCCTGGTCGTGGAACACTGGACCAGCTCTACACCCTCAGCAGGGTCCTGGAGGGTGCGTGGGAGTTTGCCCAACCAGTTTACATGTGTTTTGTGGACTTGGAGAAGGCATTCGACCGCGTCCCTCGGGGGGTTCTGTGGGGGGTACTCCGGGAGTATGGGGTACCAGGCCCTTTGATAAGGGCTGTTAGGTCCCTGTACGACCGGTGTCAGAGCTTGGTCCGCATTGCCGGCAGTAAGTCAGGCTCGTTTCCGGTGAGAGTTGGACTCCGCCAAGGTTGCCCTTTGTCACCGATTCTGTTCATAACTTTTATGGACAGAATTTCTAGGCGCAGCCAAGGTGTTGAGAGGATCCGTTTTGGTGACCTTAGAATCGCTTCTCTGTTTTTTGCAGATGATGTGGTCCTACTGGCTTCATCAGTTCGTGATTTACAACTTTCACTGGAGCGGTTTGCAGCCGAGTGTGATGCGGCCGGGATGAGGATCAGTTCCTCCAAATCCGAGGCCATGGTCTTGAGCCGGAAAAGGGTAGCATGCCCTCTCCGGGTCGGGGAGGAGGTCCTGCCCCAAGTGGAGGAGTTTAAGTATCTCGGGATCTTGTTCACGAATGAGGGAAAACTGGAGCGTGAGATCGATAGGCGGATAGGTGCAGCGTCCGCAGTGAAGCGGGCGCTGTACCGGTCTGTCGTGGTGAAGAGAGAGCTGAGTCAAAAGGCAAAGCTCTCAATTTACCGATCGATCTACGTTCCCACCCTCATCTATGGTCATGAGCTTTGGGTTATGACCGAAAGAACAAGATCTCGGATACAAGCGGCTGAAATGAGTTTTCTCCGCAGGGTGGCTGGACTCTCCCTTAGAGATAGGGTGAGAAGCTCAGTCATCCGGGAGGGACTCGGAGTAGAGCCGCTGCTTCTCCACATCGAGAGGAGCCAGTTGAGGTGGCTCGGGCATCTGGTTAGGATGCCTCCTGGACGCCTCCCTGGTGAGGTGTTCCGGGCACGTCCCACCGGGAGGAGACCCAGAGGAAGACCCAGGACGCGCTGGAGGGACTATGTTTCTCGGCTGGCCTGGGAACGCCTTGGGATTCCCCCGGAGGAACTGCTCCAAGTGGCTGGGGAGAGGGAAGTCTGGGCCTCCCTACTTAGGCTGCTACCCCCGCGACCCGACCCCGGATAAGCGGAAGAAGATGGATGGATGGATGGATGGTGTCTTAATTACAGTATATCTTCATTTAGTTACAATTTTTTTTCTTTTTTGGCCTATGATCAGTCACATTTTGGTTTCACAGATCATCAACCCCACCCAAAGTCGCCCCACGTTTCTTTTCTTTCTTTTCCTTATCTTTTCTGACTCACCAAACTAAACTGAGAATGGCTGCAGATGCCTGTGGTGACTCTATGACTATTTTAAGAGTAAATTTCATTCACAAAATCTACAAACATGGTCAAACTACCAGAGACAGGAGAGAAGGGCCCTGAGACTAACACACAAACTTTACAACTCACAAACTCTTAACTGTGTTGGGATTTTTTAATGCTAACTCATGGTTTTCAAAAGTCTAAACTTAGTATTTTACATTAATTCTGAATTTAAGCATGCAATTTTACTTTCTAACAATATTTATTCTTGAACTAAAGTTGAAAGTGCAGCGGAAACGTGTGGAAAGTATTCGGAATAACTGAACTGAACAAATGAACACTTCATAACATGGCTTCTTTTCTTTTTTTTTTACAATGATTTTATGAAAAAGTCTCAATCAATAACGTAAATACAAAATAAGAAATAAGCTGCTTCAATGGCAAATATTTACAGTGCAATAAGATGTCAGCAGAGAAGGAAGAAAAGAAAAAGTAGTTAATGTTCCATTTTTGTGAACACTTTTTGTCATGAGCTGATTGGATAAAGTCATTAGTAAGACTTTTTTATACTGTATGTCTTATAAACACCTAATGTTCATTGTCGTAAACAGCTTTTCAGTGAAAATGAGAAAAATGTGTAATACAGTAAATAAAAATATTTCAGTTTGACATTGGATTATGCGTTGACATTTCACATCATTCTCAGTCATGCATAAAGTGACAAAACACTGTGTTTCTTTTACAGCTTACAGTACATCATTTAATCAAACTTTAGCTAGAAATCTTTTTTTTCCCCACACATTTGGCTTCAGCACTTTTGTGTTTAACCATAATGTAAAGAACCAAAGCATCATTATATTGCCTTCAGGCTTTTTCCTTCAAGGGCATAATTTAGCACTAAACTAAAAAGCACCCAAAGTCTAAAGGCGAGTCCCTTCTAGTGCATTAATAAAGGACTTTTAAGCATGTACTGCAAACCGATGGCTTAAATAATGTGTTTGATGTTTTGCTATGAAGAGACGGCAACTCACCTTTGAGTTTGTTGTGCTCGGAGTCAGCGGGGAAAAGGCAGTCAGGGAAGAGCTTGGGGAAGGTGAGGCCTGCGTACTTTGGTCGGTTCTCCACATAGTTCCTCACTGTTGGCTGGAGCTTCTTCATGAACTCTGGTGCTGGTGTGCCCAGCTGCTCGATCACCTTGTTCCACTGGTCGATGTCTGGCGCGGCAGGTCAAGGTCCAGAGAAACACATCAAGAATGTGTGGAGTCCACCACCATCACAGAAAAGCATCATGTTTATGTTGAGGTACTATTCATAGGGGGGGGGGTGCCTTTTTGTGTGTAATCCAGAGGCTTGTTGTAAAAGTGGTAAACTGAACAGACCTCCATCATGATTTATTTGAGCAAGAGACTCTGCTGGTTTAGAACACCTGATTGCATTTCACTTCCCGTCTGACATCTTTTTTTTTCATCCACACACTTCAGATAGCCCTCTCCCCTCTAAATGTTCTCACACATGGTGTCCGATGAGGCAGTTTGCAGCCACAAGAGACACCTCTACTTGTTCATCTTGCTGAAACGTTTCACACTTCCACCACAGTCCTGCTTTCATTATAAATAATAATAATAATGTCACATTTTGTCATCTGTGTATGTTTCCATACAAGACGAAATTTGACTCTGCATTTAACCCAATCACCACCAGGTGGGGCAGTGGGCAGCTATAGCGCGCCGGGGAGCAATTGGAATGAGGTTAGACAGCTATAATCCACACAGAGCCCCCAACCCCCAGCCCTCCCATCTGCCAGCACATGATATTCACTGAGGCACTTTGGGATGTTTTGCTTGTCTGCAGGATTAACACTGTGTCCGGCGATCAGAGGCTTGAAGGATACGGTCACTCCCAGGGAACAGCACTGCTCCTCTAATCACCTCTCCAATGATGCAGCCGACTGACCACATGTCCACTGGGGTGCCACACACACAAAGAAATGCACACGTACACGCATATATTGTTATGTTCCAAATTATGTCATAAGAATCAAAAGGCTCAACTCTGAGAAAATAAAATGTGTTGATTCTGTCCATTTGACTTTGTTTATGCTGGATGCCCTTCTTGCAATGAAAATCCCCTCAGCTTCCCAGAATAAATTCTTTATAGACAAAAGGTAAACTATACAGTACTAGTCAACAGAGTTGGAAATATTTTCATACCTAATGCTTATCTGTTATGATTGTGATATAACTATACACATTAATCATTAAATAAATGTATTTAACAGTCTACTTACAACTATAACCCTCAGCTTTTCAATCAGCTACAACTGTCTGGTCAACATGGAGCTGTGTTAATCCCCCATCAAACAACCACTAATCCTGCGCACACTGTTTGGGTGGACAGACTGATCTTCATTTGCTAAACACTTCAGAAGGTGCAGAGTCCAACCTCAGCAACTTAGTCCTTCAGGCCCAAAGGCTTCAAACTAAATCAAGATGGGCAGCAATAAAGCGTTGATTCAAGGCTGAGCTATAAGTAAAAGTTGAACCAAATTGTATGTGAGCATAGTTCATTGATCTGTTGAGAAGGGATGGAGTGCTAGATTTGAGCTGAGGGGAATTTTTCAGTGCATGGTGTTGCTGAACTCATCGCAGGGTTTTCTAGTCGTGCAGAACATTAATCTTCCACAGGCTGTGTGTTCAGGGCTCTGGAGAAATGAGCGTTCCCACAAACACCTGCGCACACCCGTGTTTCTACACGCCTTTAAATCACTTCAAAATGCCCATTTTAAATGTTATGGATGGTCATTTTTCCTGCTGTCGACAAATTTTCCCACAAAGACTGCCCTAGCATTCCAGCGTGCTCGATGTGTCAAAAGTCAAGTCAAAGTCAACTTTATTGTCAAAACTGCAATATGTACAGGACATACACAGGATTGAAATTGCATTTCTCTCTGTCCCTCGGTGCAACAGTAAACATTTAAACACTAAAACACAAAACATTTAATAAACATAAGCATAAAATGAAATAATAAAAGTGTAATACTGTCCTGAGTTTTTGCATAGTAGTTTTTGCATAGTAGTAGTATGAAAGTATGAAAAGTTACACCAACACTAAAACACTAAACATTTAATAAACATAAGCATAAAATGAAATAAAGTGTAATACTGTCCTGAGTTTTTTGCATAGTAGTATAAAAGTGTAAAAAGTATATCTATAAAATAAAATGAAAGTTCTGGCATTGACATTTGTAATAGAGTGACAAAGCAGCATATGAAGTTTATGTACACAGTATATGTATGAGGTAGTTGATATTGGTATAGAGGTAAAGTGGCATATGCAATAAGGCTAGTAAAAAAATATATATATATATATATATATATATATATATATATATATCAGCAGTAGTGTAGATATAAAAAGTAGTGTAAATGTAAACAGTAGTAATAAATGTAAACAGTAGTATTGAATGAAAACAGTAGTAATAAATGTAAACAGTGAATGTAAACAGTAGTATGACTATAGGCAGTAATGTAATACAAACATTAGTGCAAATATAAGAAGTAGTGCAAACTGAATGAGCACATGACCGTGAGTTGAGTGAATAACCGTTTTGATGACACAGAGTCCAGTGTTAAAATCTTTGTGTTGTGTGGTGGTGTGTGAAAGTTTTTTGTGATTAAGGCAGTACAAGTGGGAGGGAGGGCAGAGCTGGTAGAGAGTTTAGCATCCTGACTGCCTGATGAGTGACAGGATACATTATTATGATTGTCAGTAATGTTGGATTCATGTTCAAGCCATAAACAAACACAGATCTTTTCATATTATCATAGCAAAGCATTCGTATTTTCCGGTGTATAGGTTGCACCTTTTTATGTTTTTTTCAAGGCCTGGGACCTATACTCGGGTGCGACCTATATATGGCTTGTTATCACTTTCGGCGAAACAAATTTTAAAATCCAGCTCATTTCACAATTACGTTCATTTATTAAGGAAAAGTTCAGCTCAGACATATATTTGCTATAATTTTTATCAAACAAATAATTGTTTTTAAGTGTTAATCTTCTTAAAAGCCTTGCTGTGTGCTCCTGTGGCAGACATTTGCAGCAGAGCTAAACGTAGGTGCGACCTATACACCGGTGCGACCTATCTAGGGATTTTTCCAATCTATTGGTGATAATTGGATGGTGCGACCTATACACCGGTGCGACCTATACACCAGAAAACACGGTATATTTTTCCACTCACAACGGATGAGGTTGTTTGGGAATGAGAGACTGTTGTTTATGTGTTGAACTAGATTTGCACAACAAAACTTGTGCAAACCCCATTTCATCACACTCTCACCTCTGTGCTTCACTGTCTGTGCTGCAGCCCTGATCAGGTTTGTGCCAAACAAACAGGAACTCATTAATGTTCTCTCAGCTCAACAAATAGTATTATATTCTTTAGGTTTCTCCTAATTTAGAAAATTGAAATTTCTTTTTTGTTTTTTATTGAAGTCTGTAGAAGCACATAAATCATACATCATGTTTTCCAAATGGTAGAAACTAGCCACTGATAATTTTCAAGTAGTGCTCTTGTCAGCAATGGAGTTTGTAAGTAGAGTCCTGTCAGTGACATCATTACAAGAGGATGGTTATCGAGGATCTGATTAGCAGGACTACAACATGCATTCAATTTTATGATTACAGCTTCAAGTGTCTCTTTGATTCCTATTCGGATTCCACTTCTTCGTATTTTCTCATCTGTTTTTGAAAAACACCATTTTCCTTTATTCGTCCTTTTCAGTTCTTTTGGTAATGCTATGCTGCTATGATGATGTAGCTAGACTTATATTATTCCAAAACTTATCCTTTTTTTTTTTTTTACAAGTCCGTTCATGTGGTTAGACTGATTTTTTTTTAAATCAGATCGGTTCACCAATTTGTTTCAACAATTACTGTTTTTATTTGAAGTCCATACTAATATTTGAGAAAATGATTAAAACTAATTTGTTGAAGAGTTACATTTAAGTTGATTCTAATTTAACAAATTATATTAGATATATTGATGTGACTGTATATCTCTGATGAGACTGTATTATTTTGTATTACAAATAAGTATATTTATGTTTGAATTGATAGTTTGAATTGATTGTTTGATAAGGAGCAGATATGATAAGAAATGTTTTCTTCTTCTGCTTCCTTTCATTTTATGTTTTGTTTAATTTTTCTTTTTAAAAAAATGTCATTGTTTTTAATATGAAATGAATAAATTATACAATACAAAATACAATACCATTTTATTTTTTTATTTTTTTCGTGGTAAATGTTCACTGTTGTTGCCAGAGGTCTTTATGGTTTGCTCTAAATTTGATTTATAATCTTTGCAAAGTATTTATTTTGAGTGTCTGTAAGAAAATACAATTTACTTAAGGGTATATTGAAATTATTTGCACAGGTATTCACTTTGGAGTATACAACCTAACATTTTTTTAAATTGTTGATTTTTGCTACTACTCCTCTTGATTGTCCTTTTGGTTGCTATTTTGTTTTGATTAGTAAAAAAAAAAAGGAGAAACTTAAATTTGTATACCTATGCCTATTTTATGACTGTCTATTGCTGTCATTGTTATTCACTGTTGTGGTCATTCTTTATTAAGACATCAGGTGTCTCTTGTAAATGAGTCCCGAGGTTCAATGGGATTAACCTGTCTAAATAAAGGTTGAATGAATATCTCATTACCAACACTCTTGTTTGTTTGTTTTTTTCTGAAATGTGCATGCTGAGAGGGATAATTTCTTCAAGATGATCACCTCCACACTGCAGGAGCACAGTAAGTAGCATTTTAAAACAAACAACACACATTTTACTGCTAGATTAGTTAAGACAAATTATCCTTTGCCACAACACATTAGGCTAGATTAAGCTCTTGTTATTTGGGTTATATGATCTATGCTTCTAAAAGAAGTGTTGGGTTAAAAGGAAAAAAATGTGTTATAAAGCCAATAAACTGGAGTGATTTAGTTCACCTCAGTAGCATGCAGCTAACACCAGGCCTGCAAGTCTATATGCATACACCAATCTCAAATTTCTACTATCAGATCTTTAACTTATTATCCTTTCCCCTCACGCTTTACTGCAGCTCTCATTTTCCCATCCCTTCTTTCCTCCTCATCTCTCTTTTCATATCTTTGATTCAACTCAGCTGTCCTCAGGTCAGCTGCACCCTGGATGGATCTGCAGAGTGGGACTGTCCTGATCTAGGCTCAAAACATCTGGTTTGGTCAGATACATCTCCATGTAGTCTATCCAAAAACTCCTTACTAA
>JBBPBX010043485.1:0-24711 GCA_038048925.1 Garcialebias charrua | reverse complement strand
TTTTTTATTTTTTTTTTTAAACTCGAGCTTAACTCAGGAGTTTACTTTTGAAAATACACAAATAATAAAAAACTTTAATAAAAGTTTCAACCTAACTGAACTCTACAGTACTAAAATGAGACTTTGGGCAGAAATAAGAACAAACAATATAAATGTGTTTTAAAATAATCCATTTATTTCTGGAACAAATAAAACTTCACATCTAAACACATTTCATCACCAACAACAACAACAATAATAATAATAATAAACATTTTAATATTTAATTTTCTATTATTAGTTTAGACTCGAGCGTTTCTCGTGTCGGAGTGAAAACCTGCGTGTTTTAATTCATCCTTTTTATTTTATTGTGTTTTAATTCATCTCATTTTTTCTCCTCCATCTTCAGTGACGTCATGTGTTGAGGTAGATTCAAGAATTTCAAGACAAAAGTCAAAACGCTGAGGATTCTGGGAAAAACGTTCAAAAACTAAAACTTTATTTGTCTTTACGTTTGATGTGTTTGATTTTAAACTAAGGGTCAAAACGTGCTCATTCATTTTAGTTTTTATTGTTCGAAACAAAAAGTTCAGGCTTTAATGAAACTTGATCTGGACATTTAGACGTTACGACAAAAGACTTTTGGTCGAATTTAAATAAAAATAAATCATTTAACTATTATGAAAAAATAAAGTCGTTTCTGATATTTAAAAAAAATGTTTGTTTGTTTTTTTAAGGAAAAATCACGACGGAATAATATTTATTATTATTTTATGAAGTTTGTCTCGCGCGGTTTGGACTTTATTCTGCAGATTCTTTGACGTTTTCTTTAAGTTCTGTTCGGTCCAGATTGAAACGCGCTCGTTTTGTCTGAAGACAGATGTGTGGACACGAGCACATCTGGGCTGCAGCTCCACGCGAGGAGACAGAAGAGGAAGATGAAGAAGTACCACAGACATCAGTCGGTCCATCCCGGGTCTCTGTCCCTCCTGTCGCTCGGGTCTCTGATCCTCCGTGCACGCGCGCAGCGTGTCTCTGTACAGTAATCAGATTTAAATCCAGAGCGTCCATCAGGAGGTCTTTGGGGGTCTTTGGGGGTCTTTGGGGGTCTTTGGGGGTCTTTGGGGATCTGTGAGTCCTGCTGGGGGGGGTCACTGGTTGAGCTCCAGAGCCCAGACCTGCTGGGGCCACCCGGTCCGGCCCTTCACCTTCTTCTCCGGCCCCAAAGAGTCCTGCAGGCCGTCAGTCTGTGGGGGACACCAGAAGACATCATCATCATCATCATCATCATCATCATCATCATCATCATGAATATATCGATCTGTTTGTTTTTCAACGTGTCCTGCTTTCTTTAACCACGTGACGTCATCTTTTGATCTGGCCGCGCTTTGCTCATTTCTCATTCAATTAACTGAAAAACATGAAACCGTCCAGATGTTTCCTGCGGCCACGAGTTTATATGTTTATTGAATTTGTTCTTTTTTTTTTAACACAATACAAAAAAATCCCATAAATGATAACGTACAAAATATAAAAAAATCAAAGGTAGCAGAAAGAAGAAAAAAAATATTATATCTGCCCCTTTTTTCAAACAATCAGTTCAAACAATAATTAATCTTCCAGTAACAGAACAAGATGAATAACTTTCTAATTTTCTAACTGCACTACTTCATATACAGTATATATTTTTTTTTAACAAATTAGTTTTGATCATTTTCTTAAATGTAATAATAATAATGCTGGTGAAGATTCTCAGTCGTCCAGGACATGATAAAATCAAAAAAGGCGTTCAATACAGGATCAACTGGACTTTATTTGTTTATTTGTTCTGCAACAAATAAGTTGATCCTGTATTGAACGCCTTTTTTGAATAATAATAATGAATTCAATTTATAACGCACTTTTCATTAGTGAAAATCTCAAAGCGCTACACACATTGAATGCTACACACATTCATACACCGGTAGCGGCAGACTACCATGCAAGGTGCTTTCCAGTCCTACTGGGAGCAACTTGGGGTTAAGTGTCTTGCCCAAGGACACAACGACACATGGTGTGGGGAACCGGGATTCAAACCGCCAACCTTCCGATCGGGGGATGACTGCCATTACCACTACGCCACGGCCGCCCCTTAATGTACACATTGACTTGGCATTTTTAACTTCATTCTCCAAACCATTCCATAATCAATTCCCTGGATTGAGGTTGAACGTCCCTTCAAACTAGTTCTGAATTGTGGTTTTACAAATATGTCTGTTCCCTTAATATTATAACAACTTTGTATTTTAACAAAATGCATTTGGATATTTAAAGATAATACATTACTGTACTGTATTCTGTTGGAAGAAATGTTCTAAGATTTTTAAACTTTTTGTGAAAAAATAAAATGTTCATCTTCTAATATTTGAGCTTTAATATTTTTAATAATATTATCTAACTTCAGTTCAGTTTATCAACAGGACAAAAGTCTCATGGCTCAGAAATAAAAATTCAATTGGTAACATTATTTATCTGAGGATTGTGTGGAGTCTTCATTTCATGTGAGCAAGTTAATATATTTAATAAAATGATATTTTTTAATAAAACTGTAATATTTTTAATAAAACGATAATATTTTTAATAAAACTGTAATATCTTTAATAAAACTATAATATTTTTAATAAAACTGTAATATTTTTAATATAACTGTATTTTTTTATAAACTGTATTTTTTTAATAAAACGGTAATATTTTTAATAAAACTGTAATATCTTTAATAAAACGATAATACTTTTAATAAAACTGTAATATGTCTAATAAAACATAATATTTTAATAAAACTGTAATATCCTTAATAAAACGATAATATTTTAATAAAACTAATATTTTTAATAAAATGTTAATATTTTAATAAAATTGTAATATTTTTAATAAACTTTTGATATTTTTAATACAATTGTAATATTTTTAATAAACTTTTGATATTTTTAATAAAATTGTAATATTTTTAATAAACTTTTGATATTTTTAATAACATTATAATTTTTTTCCAATAAACTTTTAATATTTTTAATAAAATTGTAATATTTGTAATAAACTTTTAATATTTTAATAAAATTGTAATATCCTATTTTTTAATTAATATTTTTAATAAAATTGAATTTTTTTTTTTAATAAAATATTATTTTTCCCATAAATTAAATTAGAACGGGTTTTGTTTGACTGAACTCAGGATCTGTTGGTTTATAAAAAACATTAACAGAATAAATGAAGGAAACAGATTTGTTGTTGTTTTTGTTGTTGTTGTCTGAAACGGCCCTAAAGGTTCTGGATCGATCTAAAATGAGCTGTTAAGTTAAAGGAGAAGAACCTGAGGTCCGTTCTTGACCCATCTGGACCTTCAGACCAGCTCCTTGGCCTGACTCAGAGGAAAACCCCGGACCGGGTCCAGGACCGGGTCCAGGACCGGCTCCGGCTCAGACGACTCACCAGGTCCCGTTTCCGCTTCAGGTCCCTGGTCTCGAGCTTCTTGACCTCGGCCTTGAAGGCCTCCGTGTCCCCGGAGTCCTTGGCCAGCACGTCCATGAGGTACGCGATGTAGCTGGTGGCGAGGCGCAGCGTCTTGATCTTGGACAGCTTGGTGTCCGCGGGCACGTTGGGGATGCACTCCCGCAGCTCCGCGAACGCCGTGTTGATGCTCTCCGTCCTCCGGCGCTCCTTCTTCGGGCCCGACGCTCTCCTCTTGCCCACGCCGGCCTGGAGCCCCTCCAGCCGGCCGTCGTGCGCAGCTCCGTGCGCCCCCAGCTCCGCGGCCGCGTAGGGCGCCGCCTGGTGCAGCTGGAAGTCCGGGGGCCCCTCTCCGTGGTTCACCACCCAGCTCTGGAAGTAGGGCGAGTCCTGGTGGCACCGCTGGACGAACGGGAAGGGCTCGTGCATGAGGTGGTGGTGGTGGTGGTGGTGCTGGTAGCCCCCGATCAGGTTCATGCTGAGCCGGGACAGGAAGGTGGGTCAGGTCGGTGCGGCCCCAGATGTGGCTCAGCAGCAGCCAGCTGCAGGACTCATGCAGCTCCCTCCCCCCAAAATGTTTCACACACCAGAACAAAACAAAGGTTTTACATGTTTATCTTCCAGGAGAAGAAGTTCTGACACGAAAAGTTCTGATCCAGGATGAAAAGACGCGCTGGTGTTTGCAGCTGGACTCTGTTCCCGGAGAGCAAGAGGTCGCGCGGGGGACGCGCAGAGGAAAGTCGAGCCTGCAGAAGCTGCTGCAGGCCCCATCACGCTTATATGAGCGGGACGTGCGTGAGGAGAGGAGGCGGCCAATGGAAGAGAGCGCGCGGGATCATGGGAGGAGAGTCAGGGAGGCGGCAACACGCGTCACGGTGCCAGAACATCCAGGAAGTTTTGGATAGGATGCACCATGGAGTAATCCAGACTGCGCGCCATGGTGCCAAAAAAAAAATCCAGGAAGTCCAGGATAATCCAGGCTGCGCCACGGTGCCAGAACATCCAGGAAGTTTTGGATAGCAGGATGCGCCATGGTGCCAGAACATCTAAATCCAGAATAATCCAGACTGTGCCACGGTGCCAAATCATCCAGCCAGAACATCCAGGAAGTCCAGGATAATCCAGACTACGAGCAGCTTGTTGACTGGTGGAATTTTAATGAACACAAAGCATTTGTTAAATTTTTTTTGCATGTGTTTTACGCACTGATTGATAAAGCACGCGAGAAGAGACACGTGGTTTAAAAGCTGTTTGTCTAAAACAATTTTTATTTATCAGACTCAGCTTTCCAAGTAAAATGTTGATTTTTGTCTTTTTAATAACGTTTAAATTTGTTTATCCTTTTCGCTCAGTTTTGAAAGTTGTGAAGTTTAAACAATAACTAGTTATTTAAAACCAACACAGATGTTTTGTTATTTTGATTTATGATTTTGCTGAAGATAAAGCGTTTTCACATTTTCATTTTTTTTTTCATTTATTCATTCATTCATTTAAAATACAAAAAAATGTTTACAATAAAACACAAATAATACACAAATCAAAATGAAAAGAAACAGAATACATCTTATGATGTCTGCTCCTTTTCATTTCACATTTGAGGAGTTTAAAACTGTGATTTAACAGATATTTTACTTTTTTATAAGAAAAATGGCCGAATTTGATTTAATTAATAAAATATTTTCAAATGGAGTTTTTTTTTATGTTGTTGCTAACTCGCAAAAAAAAACTATTAAATAGAATAATAACTATTTATTTGACAAAGTTGTGAGATTTAGTTGTTTTTCGCGCGTAATGGACCTTTTTGTGTAAAATGTTTAGTTTGACAAAAATGATCAAATGAAATATTAACTCCAGATCGAGTCTCATTGATCCCTGGTTGATCCACAGTGATCTTCTGAGGACCTACAGCTGGAACAGCTGGATGAACGTTGTGCTCCTCCTCTGCGCGGCCTCAGACCTGCGCGCTTTTATCTCCGGCGGTCCTCAAACGCATCATCTTATCGCCTGAAAACCATTATCCCGTCGTCACGTGACGCGACCTTGACGCTGTTTGAAACCATTTACGGCAGCGTCTTATCTAAATGCAGACATCAATCCAGGGGTGTCGCTCCATAAAAGCTCAGTGTTTACACAACCGGCTCCATAAAGAACAGGTTCTGGTTCTGGTCCGGTTCTGCACGGATCTGCAGGACTCAAACATCTGGACTGAGTCCAGATGTTTACATGTTTATGTTTATGTTTATTAAATTTGTTCATTTTTTTTTTTTACAAAAGAAACATTACAAGACAATCCCATAAATGATAATGTACAAAATATAAAAAAATGAATGTTTCCACCAAAACAAAACCAAATCAGAGCCTTCAGGTCAGCTGACGTCATTTGTTTATGTTTTAATGTAAAACGTGCAAACAAACAAATGACGTCATTTGTTTATGTTTGTATGTTTTACATTAAAAACATAAATTTATTTTCAGATCATTGGATTTATTCAAACATGTCACTGATGTGACGTCACTGATGAATGATGTGCTGTCAGTCAAACATCAACTCCTGTCCCTGCAGGACGGGTGAAGACATGTCCTCCTGTCTTGTCCTCTCCTGTCTTCTTGTCTTCCTGTCCTCTTATCTTGTCCTCCTGTCCTGTCCTCTCCTGTCCTCTTCTCTTGTCTTCCTGTCTTCCTGTCCTGTCCTCCACTGTCCTTCTGCCCTCTCCTCCAGTCCTGTCCTGTCCTCTTCTCTTGTCTTCCTGTCCTGTCCTCTCATGTCCTCTTGTCTTGTCCTCCTGTCCTGTCCTCTTGTCTTCTTGTTCTCTTCTCCTCTCCTCTTGTCCTCTCATGTCCTCCTGTCCTGTCCTCCACTGTCCTTCTGCCCTCTCCTCCAGTCCTGTCCTGTCCTCTTGTCTTCCTGTTCTCTCCTTTTCTCCTCTCCTCTTGTCCTCTCCTGTCCTCTTGTCTTCCTGTCCTGTCCTCTCATGTCCTCTTCTCTTGTCCTCCTGTCCTGTCCTCTTGTCTTCCTGTCTTGTCCTCTGCTGTCAACATGAAGAAGTCCATGCAGCTGCAGAAAGAAAACCTGACACTGTTCATTAAGACGTTCACTACACAGACATGAAATATAACCCTCCTCCTCCTCTTCATCATCATCATCTCTCTGCATCACTTTCTCCTCCTCCTCCACCTCCTCTTCCTCCTCCACCTCCTCTTCCTCCTCCTCTTTCCCTCTCTGTTTGATCTGTGCAGGTTCTGACCGAGCCGAGCAGCAGAACCTGCAGCAGCCATCTTGAATCCTGCTGTTTGTTTCTTCTGCAGATGTTTCAATAGACACTCTGCTTCTTCCTCTTCACAGTGTTTACTTCAGCTGCACTTTTCTAAATAAACACACACAAAGAGAGAGAGAGAGAGAGAGAGAGACAGAGAGAGAGAGACAGAGAGAGAGAGAGAGAGAGAGACAGAGAGAGAGAGAGAGAGAGAGAACTGTTTCTTGTCCTCCTCTGCTGCACTGAGGCTGCAGAGATTGGACCTGACGGACTCTTCTGCTTCTGGGAAATGTGGCTAAACTGAAACTGAGGGGGTGCTTCCATTTCACACTCAAAGATCAGTTTAATTTTTAGTGACAATCTTTCTGAACTCTTTATTTTAATTTATTTGTGGTAAAATTAATATAAAAAACGGCCAGAGGGCCCCAAAAGTAGCTCCAGCCCCGGGGCCTGAAATGTTTTTAGTCCGGCCCTGCAGAAAAATAAACTTTCAGTAATTACATGAAAATTAACCAGAACTAATTAGAATTAATTATAATTTATTATTGAATACATACAGTAAATGTTGAGGTCCAAAGTTTAAGAATTAATTCTTTATTTTGATGCATTGTGGGTAAAAAAAAAAAAAAAGATTAAATATTCTGAAATTTGGAGCAAAAAAATTAGAGATTGTTTATGAATCTCCAAAGTTCTCTCTCTCTCTCTCTCTCTCTCTCTCTCTCTCTCTCTCTCTCTCTCTCTTTTCTCTCACACGCACACACACACACACAAAAAACCTAGTCTTAATTAATAAACAAATTTTAATGAAACCACTTCAGATCTAAAATGTTCACTTTTATTGTAAATTGATGTTGTTGTTTAAAAAAAAAAAAACAACAACAACAACAACATAATTTAAAATAAAATCTTGTCTTGTTGGTTTTAAATCTGTTTTTTTATAAGGAGTTTAATTTCAGACAAATGAAGCAAAAACAGGAAACTTGTCGTTTGAGCCGCTGAGCAAAAAAACTAATTTCTGCTGTGAATTCATCAAAGCTCTGCAGACATCGGCTCGTGTTTCAGCTCATGTTCAGCTTGTGTTTCAGCTCATGCTTTCATGTTTCAGCTCGTGTTTCATCTCATGTTTCATCTCATATTTTTTGTGTTTCATCTCATGTTTCAGCTCATGTTTCAGCTCATGTTCAGCTTGTGTTTCAGCTCATGTTCAGCTTGTGTTACAGCTTGTGTTTTAGCTCATGTTCATCTTGTGTTTCAGCTCATGTTCAGCTTGTGTTTCAGCTCATGCTTTCATGTTTCAGCTCGTGTTTCATCTCATGTTTCATCTCATATTTTTTGTGTACATTTCATGTTTCATCTCATGTTTCTGCTCATATTTCAGCTTGTGTTTCAGCTCATGATTTTGTGTTTCATTTCATTTTTCATTTACACTTTATTTATCCAGGTAGGAGCCATGAGAACTCATTTTCAAGAGAGAGCTGTTAGGGAGCAGATGGTGGGGGTTAGGGGCCTTACTCAGGCGCCCACAGTGGGTGAATGAGGGTGGAGGCAGGTGTGGGTGTTTCACCTTTTCCACACACATTATTATTATTATTATTTTTTTAATGTTGTCAGTACCGGGGCTTGAACTGGCGATCTTCCAATCACAGGCCCACCGTCTCTAACCACTGCACCACCACTCCCCCAATTTCAGTTCGTGTTTCAACTCATGTTTTACGTTTCAGCTCGTGTTTCAGCTCATGTTCAGCTTTGTTTCGGCTCATGTTTCTTTTTTTCTTTTTTTTCTTTTTTATAGAGAGAAAGAAAAGAGAAAGTAAGACAACAAAACAACAATTATCCACAAAAAGAGCACAAGGCAAACACACCCAACCTCCGTCCGCAATCCTGCAAAGCACATGACAGAACACAGCAACGAAACATACATGCATAAAGACTAATAATATTCATGACCTTGCAGTAGATTTCTATAAATACACATACCCATACCTACAAATATATATACAGTATACATACATATACATTTATATTCATTCATATACCCATCTACATATCTGCATATATCTACATATACATCCCTGCATCCATTTGTGTGTGGTTGTGAGCATGCATAAGTGAATAAGGTTCCTCCAATAGAACATTTAGTAGCGACTGTGAAGCATCAGAGATCCGTCCCCCCAAAGCCCGAGGCAGACGAAGGGGCGATCAAAGCCCAAGACTCCAGGAAGGACCCCGAGCCCAGAGTCCCAAGGGCCACCCGAACAGGACCACATAGTGCAACATTTCACTCCTGACAAGCGGTTTTGTTTTCCTTTTTTTCCTCCATTTTTTAGGCCTTTGGTTTTGGATGGAATGGGTGGAATAGATAAATACATCTACATGTTTATTCTTTGTTGTTGCTTGGTGTATGTTGTTGGCTAGAGGTTGAATTTGTTTTAGGTTGTGGCTGGTGGAGGCGTGGACAAAAGCACAACTCTACCTCCTCCCCTCCTTGTCTCTCGACACGCCCATTTTGAGGGAGATTTTGAATCTGCTTAGGGGAAGTAGTTACCATCTCAACCTGGGTTTAGTTCCTCTTTAAACATTCATACACAGACACACTCATTCAGACCCACCCTCATCCTCACCCTCACTCACAGAAAGACAAACAATAACGACACGTTCCATTCATAATCCCGATGCACACTCTATACCCCCTAGGTCCAAGACATGTACCTGCCCCCTACATGGGGCAGCCCACATCCAAACCCAGGAGGTAGGCCCATTCATTCTGGGGTGGAGAGTAGCAGACATCCAAGATCCGGCCCAACCCGCGCCCTGCCGACAGGACAGGACACCCGAGCCCAAGCAGCCCCAGAGGGAGCGCACCGCCAGCCCCTCCCACGGCGAACCCCCAGGCCCCGAACCCCCCCACATCCCAGGACAACCCCTGACGGCCCACCCCCAGAATGTCCGCCAGGCAACCAGGGGGGTAAGAGAAAAATAAATAAAAATATAATATATATATAATATANATAAATAAATAATATATATATAATATATATATATATATATATATATATATATATAATATATAAATAAATACATAAATAAATAAAATTGAAATTAACAAATCAAGACCCCGACACACACACCCCCGTCCCCAAATGTACTGTTGGTGAGTGTTGTTCTAAAGTGTACTTAAAAAGGAAAGAGAAGGAGCAAAGGCTGGCATTGTACCAGTTTCCCCTCCACTCCAACTCTAACCCAGGCCCTTATTGTCTGAATGCATAATGTTGAGTGAGCATAGGCACAGGGGGCGAGAGTGATGTCATCCCGTCACCCATAACCATAGTGCTCATTCCATTCCCTATATCTGTTTCGGCTCATGTTTCAGCTCACGTTCAGCTCGCGTTTCAGCTCATGTTTCAGCTCATATTAGGCTTGTGTTTCAGCTCGTATTTCAGCTCATGTTCAGCTTGTGTTTCAGCTCATGTTCAGCTTGTGTTTCAGCTCACGTTCAGCTTGTGTTTCAGCTCATATTTCAGCTCATGTTCAGCTTGTGTTTCAGCTCATTTCAGCTTGTGTTTCAGCTCATGTTCAACTTGTGTTTCAGCTCATGTTCAGCTTGTGTTTCAGTTGTTTCAGCTCATGTTCAGCTTGTGTTTCAGCTCATGTTCAGCTTGTGTTTCAGCTCATGTTCAGCTTGTGTTTCAGCTCATATTCAGCTTGTGTTTCAGCTCATGTTCAGCTTGTGTTTCAGCTCATGTTCAGCTTGTGTTTCAGCTCATATTTCAGCTCGTGTTTCAGCTCATGTTCAGCTTGTGTTTCAGCTCATGTTCAGCTTGTGTTTCAGCTCATGTTCAGCTTGTGTTTCAGCTCATGTTTCAGCTCATGTTCAGCTTGTGTTTCAGCTCATGTTCAGCTTGTGTTTCAGCTCATGTTCAGCTTGTGTTTCAGCTCATGTTCATCTTGTGTTTCAGCTCATGTTCAGCTTGTGTTTCAGCTCATGTTCATCTTGTGTTTCAGCTCATGTTCATCTTGTGTTTCAGCTCATGTTCAGCTTGTGTTTCAGCTCATGTTCATCTTGTGTTTCAGCTCATGTTCAGCTTGTGTTTCAGCTCATGTTCAGCTTGTGTTTCAGCTCATGTTCATCTTGTGTTTCAGCTCATGTTCATCTTGTGTTTCAGCTCATGTTCAGCTTGTGTTTCAGCTCGTGTTTCAGCTCATGTTCATCTTGTGTTTCAGCTCATGTTCAGCTTGTGTTTCAGCTCATGTTTCAGCTCATGTTCAGCTTGTGTTTCAGCTCATGTTTCATCTCATGTTCATCTTGTGTTTCAGCTCATGTTCAGCTTGTGTTTCAGCTCAAGTTTCAGCTTGTGTTTCAGCTCATGTTCATCTTGTGTTTCATCTCAAGTTCAGCTTGTGTTTCAGCTCATGTTCAGCTTGTGTTTCAGCTCATGTTCAGCTTGTGTTTCAGCTCATGTTCAGCTTGTGTTTCAGCTCATGTTCAGCTTGTGTTTCAGCTCATGTTCAGCTTGTGTTTCAGCTCATGTTCAGCTTGTGTTTCAGCTCATGTTCAGCTTGTGTTTCAGCTCATGTTCAGCTTGTGTTTCAGCTCATGTTCAGCTTGTGTTTCAGCTCATGTTCAGCTTGTGTTTCAGCTCATGTTCAGCTTATGTTTCAGCTCCTGTTTCAGCTCATGTTCAGCTTGTGTTTCAGCTCATGTTCAGCTTGTGTTTCAGCTCTTGTTTTAGCTCATTTTCATCTTGTGTTTCAGCTCATGTTCATCTTGTGTTTCCGCTCATGTTCAGTTTGTTTTTCAGCTTGTATTTCAGCTGGTGTTTCATCTCATGTTCATCTTGTGTTTCAGCTCATGTTCATCTTGTGTTTCAGCTTAAGTTCAGCTTGTGTTTCAGCTCATGTTCAGCTTGTTTTTTAGCTCATGTTCAGCTTGTGTTTCAGCTCATGTTCATCTTGTGTTTCAGCTCATGTTCATCTTGTGTTTCAGCTCATGTTCAACTTGTGTTTCAGCTCGTGTTTCAGCTCATGTTCATCTTGTGTTTCAGTTCATGTTCAGCTTTTGTTTCAGCTCATGTTCAGCTTGTGTTTCAGCTCATGCTCATCTTGTGTTTCAGCTCATGTTCAGCTTGTGTTTCAGCTCATGTTCATCTTGTGTTTCAGCTCATGTTCAGCTTGTGTTTCAGCTTATGTTCATCTTGTGTTTCAGCTCATGTTCAGCTTGTGTTTCAGCTCATGTTCATCTTGTGTTTCAGCTCTTGTTCATCTTGTGTTCCAGCTCATGTTCAGCTTGTGTTTCAGCTCGTTTTTCAGCTCATGTTCAGCTTGTGTTTCAGCTCATGTTGAGCTTGTGTTTCAGCTCATGTTCATCTTGTGTTTCAGCTCATGTTCAGCTCATGTTTCAGCTCATGTTCATCTTGTGTTTCAGCTCATGTTCAGCTTGTGTTTCAGCTCATGTTCAGCTTGTGTTTCAGCTCAAGTTCAGCTTGTGTTTCAGCTCATGTTCATCTTGTGTTTCAGCTCATGTTCATCTTGTGTTTCAGCTCATGTTCATCTTGTGTTTCAGCTCATGTACAGCTTGTGTTTCAGCTCATGTTCATCTTGTGTTTGAGCTCATGTTCAGCTTGTGTTTCAGCTCATGTTCATCTTGTGTTTCAGCTAATGTTCAGCTCGTGTTCAGCTCATGTTCAGCTCATGTTTCAGCTCATGTTCAGCTTGTTTCAGCTCATGTTCAGTTTGTGTTTCAGCTCATGTTCATCTTGTGTTTCAGCTCAAGTTAAGCTTGTGTTTCAGCTCATGTTCATCTTGTGTTTCAGCTCATGTTCATGTTGTATTTCAGCTCATGTTCAGCTTGTGTTTCATCTCAAGTTCAGCTTGTGTTTCAGCTCATGTTCAGCTTGTGTTTCAGCTCATGTTCAGCTTGTGTTTAAGCTCATGTTCAGCTTGTGTTTCAGCTCATGTTCAGTTTGTGTTTCAGCTCATGTTCAGCTTGTGTTTCAGCTCATGTTCAGCTTGTGTTTCAGCTCATGTTCAGCTTGTGTTTCAGCTCATGTTCAGCTTGTGTTTCAGCTCATGTTCAGCTTGTGTTTCAGCTCATGTTCAGCTTGTGTTTCAGCTCATGTTCAGCTTAAGTTTCAGCTCATGTTTCAGCTCATGTTCAGCTTGTGTTTCAGCTCATGTTCAGCTTGTGTTTCAGCTCGTGTTTTAGCTCATGTTCATCTTGTGTTTCAGCTCATGTTCATCTTGTGTGTCCGCTCATGTTCAGCTTGTTTTTCAGCTTGTATTTCAGCTGGTGTTTCATCTCATGTTCATCTTGTCTTTCAGCTCATGTTCATCTTGTGTTTCAGCTCAAGTTCAGCTTGTGTTTCAGCTCATGTTCAGTTTGTGTTTCAGCTCATGTTCAGCTTGTGTTTCAGCTCATGTTCAGCTTGTGTTTCAGCTTATGTTCAGCTTGCGTTTCAGCTCATGTTCAGCTTGTGTCTCAGCTCATGTTCAGCTTGTGTTTCAGCTCATGTTCAGCTTGTGTTTCAGCTCATGTTCAGCTTGTATTTCAGCTCATGTTCAGCTTATGTTTCAGCTCCTGTTTCAGCTCATGTTCAGCTTGTGTTTCAGCTCATGTTCAGCTTGTGTTTCAGCTCTTGTTTCAGCTCATTTCCATCTTGTGTTTCAGCTCATGTTCAGCTTGTGTTTCAGCTCATGTTCAGTTTGTGTTTCAGCTCGTATTTCAGCTCGTGTTTCAGCTCATGTTCATCTTGTGTTTCAGCTCATGTTCATCTTGTGTTTCAGCTTGTGTTTAAGCTCATGTTCAGCTTATGTTTCAGCTCATGTTCAGCATGTGTTTTAGCTCATGTTCAGCTTGTGTTTCAGCTCATGTTCATCTTGTGTTTCAGCTCATGTTCATCTTGTGTTTCAGCTCATGTTCAACTTGTGTTTCAGCTCGTGTTTCAGCTCATGTTCATCTTGTGTTTCAGTTCATGTTCAGCTTTTGTTTCAGCTCATGTTCAGCTTGTGTTTCAGCTCATGCTCATCTTGTGTTTCAGCTCATGTTCAGCTTGTGTTTCAGCTCATGTTCATCTTGTGTTTCAGCTCATGTTCAGCTTGTGTTTCAGCTTATGTTCATCTTGTGTTTCAGCTCATGTTCAGCTTGTGTTTCAGCTCATGTTCATCTTGTGTTTCAGCTCTTGTTCATCTTGTGTTCCAGCTCATGTTCAGCTTGTGTTTCAGCTCGTTTTTCAGCTCATGTTCAGCTTGTGTTTCAGCTCATGTTGAGCTTGTGTTTCAGCTCATGTTCATCTTGTGTTTCAGCTCATGTTCAGCTCATGTTTCAGCTCATGTTCATCTTGTGTTTCAGCTCATGTTCAGCTTGTGTTTCAGCTCATGTTCAGCTTGTGTTTCAGCTCAAGTTCAGCTTGTGTTTCAGCTCATGTTCATCTTGTGTTTCAGCTCATGTTCATCTTGTGTTTCAGCTCATGTTCATCTTGTGTTTCAGCTCATGTTCAGCTTGTGTTTCAGCTCATGTTCATCTTGTGTTTGAGCTCATGTTCAGCTTGTGTTTCAGCTCATGTTCATCTTGTGTTTCAGCTAATGTTCAGCTCGTGTTCAGCTCATGTTCAGCTCATGTTTCAGCTCATGTTCAGCTTGTTTCAGCTCATGTTCAGTTTGTGTTTCAGCTCATGTTCATCTTGTGTTTCAGCTCAAGTTCAGCTTGTGTTTCAGCTCATGTTCATCTTGTGTTTCAGCTCATGTTCATCTTGTGTTTCAGCTCATGTTCATCTTGTGTTTCAGCTCATGTTCAGCTTGTGTTTCAGCTCATGTTCATCTTGTGTTTCAGCTCATGTTCAGCTTGTGTTTCAGCTCATGTTCATCTTGTGTTTCAGCTAATGTTCAGCTCGTGTTTCAGCTCATGTTCAGCTCTGTGTTTCAGCTCATGTTCAGCTTGTGTTTCAGCTCATGTTCAGTTTGTGTTTCAGCTCATGTTCATCTTGTGTTTCAGCTCAAGTTAAGCTTGTGTTTCAGCTCATGTTCATCTTGTGTTTCAGCTCATGTTCATGTTGTATTTCAGCTCATGTTCAGCTTGTGTTTCAGCTCAAGTTCAGCTTGTGTTTCAGCTCATGTTCAGCTTGTGTTTCAGCTCATGTTCAGCTTGTGTTTCAGCTCATGTTCAGCTTGTGTTTCAGCTCATGTTCAGCTTGTGTTTCAGCTCATGTTCAGCTTGTGTTTCAGCTTATGTTCAGCTTGTGTTTCAGCTCATGTTCAGCTTGTGTTTCAGCTCATGTTCAGCTTGTGTTTCAGCTCATGTTCAGCTTGTGTTTCAGCTCATGTTCAGCTTGTGTTTCAGCTCATGTTCAGCTTATGTTTCAGCTCATGTTTCAGCTCATGTTCAGCTTGTGTTTCAGCTCATGTTCAGCTTGTGTTTCAGCTCTTGTTTTAGCTCATTTTCATCTTGTGTTTCAGCTCATGTTCATCTTGTGTTTCCGCTCATGTTCAGTTTGTTTTTCAGCTTGTATTTCAGCTGGTGTTTCATCTCATGTTCATCTTGTGTTTCAGCTCATGTTCATCTTGTGTTTCAGTTTGTGTTTAAGCTCATGTTCAGCTCATGTTTCAGCTCATGTTCAGCATGTTTTTCAGCTCATGTTCAGCTTGTGTTTCAGCTCATGTTCATCTTGTGTTTCAGCTCATGTTCATCTTGTGTTTCAGCTCATGTTCAACTTGTGTTTCAGCTCGTGTTTCAGCTCATGTTCATCTTGTGTTTCAGTTCATGTTCAGCTTTTGTTTCAGCTCATGTTCAGCTTGTGTTTCAGCTCATGCTCATCTTGTGTTTCAGCTCATGTTCAGCTTGTGTTTCAGCTCATGTTCATCTTGTGTTTCAGCTCATGTTCAGCTTGTGTTTCAGCTTATGTTCATCTTGTGTTTCAGCTCATGTTCAGCTTGTGTTTCAGCTCATGTTCATCTTGTGTTTCAGCTCTTGTTCATCTTGTGTTCCAGCTCATGTTCAGCTTGTGTTTCAGCTCGTTTTTCAGCTCATGTTCAGCTTGTGTTTCAGCTCATGTTGAGCTTGTGTTTCAGCTCATGTTCATCTTGTGTTTCAGCTCATCTTCAGCTCATGTTTCAGCTCATGTTCATCTTGCGTTTCAGCTCATGTTCAGCTTGTGTTTCAGCTCATGTTCAGCTTGTGTTTCAGCTCAAGTTCAGCTTGTGTTTCAGCTCATGTTCATCTTGTGTTTCAGCTCATGTTCATCTTGTGTTTCAGCTCATGTTCATCTTGTGTTTCAGCTCATGTTCATCTTGTGTTTCAGCTCATGTTCAGCTTGTGTTTCAGCTCATGTTCATCTTGTGTTTCAGCTCATGTTCAGCTTGTGTTTCAGCTCATGTTCATCTTGTGTTTCAGCTCATGTTCAGCTTGTGTTTCAGCTCATGTTCAGCTTGTGTTTCAGCTCATGTTCAGCTTGTTTCAGCTCATGTTCAGTTTGTGTTTCAGCTCATGTTCATCTTGTGTTTCAGCTCAAGTTAAGCTTGTGTTTCAGCTCATGTTCATCTTGTGTTTCAGCTCATGTTCATGTTGTATTTCAGCTCATGTTCAGCTTGTGTTTCAGCTCAAGTTCAGCTTGTGTTTCAGCTCGTGTTCATCTTGTGTTTCAGCTCATGTTCATCTTGTGTTTCAGCTCATGTTCAGCTTGTGTTTCAGCTCATGTTCAGCTTGTGTTTTAGCTCATGTTCAGCTTGTGTTTCAGCTCATATTTCAGCTTGTGTTTCAGCTCATGTTCAGCTTGTGTTTCAGCTCACATTCAGCTTGTGTTTCAGCTCATATTTCAGCTCGTGATTCAGCTCATGTTTCAGCTCATGTTCATCTTGTGTTTCAGCTCATGTTTAGCTTGTGTTTCAGCTCATGTTTCAGCGTGTGTTTCACCTCATGTTCATCTTGTCTTTCAGCTCATGTTCAGCTCATGTTCATCTTGTGTTTAAGTTCATGTCCAGCTTGTGTTTCAGCTCGTTTTTCAGCTCATGTTCACCTTGTTTTTCAGCTCATGTTCAGCTTGTGTTTAAGCTCGTGTTTCAGCTCATGTTCAGCTTGTGTTTCAACTCGTGTTTCAGCTCATGTTCATCTTGTGTTTCAGCTCATGCTCAGCTTGTGTTTCAGCTTGTCTTTCAGCTCTTGTTCATCTTGTGTTTCAGCTCAAGTTCATCTTGTGTTTCAGCTCAAGCTTCAGCTCATTTTCAGCTTGTGTTTCAGCTCATGTTCAGCTTGTGTTTCAGCACGTGTTTCAGCTCATGTTCATCTTGTGTTTCAGCTCATGTTCAGCTTGTGTTTCAGCTCATGTTTCATCTCATGTTCATCTTGTGTTTCAGCTCTCATGTTCTGTTTTTGTTTCAGCTCATGGTTCAGCTTGTGTTTCAGCTCATGTTCAGCTTGTGTTTCAGCTCGTGCTTCAGCTCATGTTCAGCTTGTGTTTCAGCTCATGTTCAGCTTATGTTTCAACTCGTGTTTCAGCTCATGTTCATCTTGTGTTTCAGCTCATGCTCAGCTTGCGTTTCAGCTTGTGTTTCAGCTCATGTTCATCTTGTGTCTCAGATCAAGTTCATCTTGTGTTTCAACTCATGTTCATCTTATGTTTCAGTTCATGCTCATCTTGTGTTTCAGCTCATGTTCACTTTGTGTTTCAGCTCGTGTTTCAGCTCATGTTCATCTTGTGTTTCAGCTCATGTTCAGCTTGTGTTTCAGCTCATGTTTCAGCTCATGTTCAGCTTGTGTTTCAGCTCATGTTTCATCTCATGTTCATCTTGTGTTTCAGCTCATGTTCAGCTTGTGTTTCAGCTCAAGTTTCAGCTTGTGTTTCAGCTCATGTTCATCTTGTGTTTCATCTCAAGTTCAGCTTGTGTTTCAGCTCATGTTGAGCTTGTGTTTCAGCTCATGTTCAGCTTGTGTTTAAGCTCATGTTCAGCTTGTGTTTCAGCTCATGTTCCGTTTGTGTTTCAGCTAATGTTCAGCTTGTGTTTCAGCTCATGTTCAGCTTGTGTTTCAGCTCATGTTCAGCTTGTGTTTCAGCTCATGTTCAGCTTGTGTTTCAGCTCAAGTTCAGCTTAAGTTTCAGCTCATGTTTCAGCTCATGTTCAGCTTGTGTTTCAGCTCATGTTCAGCTTGTGTTACAGCTTGTGTTTTAGCTCATGTTCATCTTGTGTTTCAGCTCATGTTCATCTTGTGTTTCCGCTCATGTTCAGCTTGTTTTTCAGCTTGTATTTCAGCTGGTGTTTCAGCTCATGTTCATCTTTTGTTTCAGCTCATGTTCATCTTGTATTTCAGCTCAAGTTCCGCTTGTGTTTCAGCTCATGTTCAGCTTGTGTTTCAGCTCATGTTCAGCTTGTGTTTCAGCTCATGTTCAGCTTGTGTTTCAGCTTATGTTCAGCTTGTGTTTCAGCTCATGTTCAGCTTGTGTCTCAGCTCATGTTCAGCTTGTGTTTCAGCTCATGTTCAGCTTGTGTTTCAGCTCATGCTCATCTTGTGTTTCAGCTCATGTTCACCTTGTGTTTCAGCTCGTGTTTCAGCTCATGTTCATCTACTGTTTCAGCTAATGTTCAGCTTGTGTTTCAGCTCGTGTTTCAGCTCATGTTCAGCTTGTGTTTCGGCACGTGTTTCAGCTCATGTTCAGCTTGTGTTTATGCTCATGTTCAGCTTGTGTTTCAGCTCGTGCTTCAGCTCATGTTCAGCTTGTGTTTCAGCTCATGTTCAGCTTATGTTTCAACTCGTGTTTCAGCTCATGTTCATCTTGTGTTTCAGCTCATGTTCAGCTTGTATTTCAGCTTGTATTTCAGCTCGTGTTTCAGCTCATGTTCATCTTGTGTTTCAGCTCATGTTTCATCGCGTGTTTCAGCTCATGTTCAGCTCATGTTCAGCTTGTGTTTCAGCTCATGTTCAGCTTGTGTTTCAGCTCATGTTCAGCTTGTCTTTCAGCTCATGTTCAGCTTGTGTTTCAGCTTATGATTAGCATGTGTTTCAGCTCATGTTCAGCTTGTGTTTCAGCTCATGTTCATCTTGTGTTTCAGCTCATGTTCATCTTGTGTTTCAGCTCATGTTCAGCTTGTGTTTCAGCTCATGTTTCAGTTCAGCTTGTGTTTCAGCTCATGTTCAGCTTGTGTTTCAGCTCATGTTCGCTTGTGTTTCAGCTCATGTTCATCTTGTGTTTCAGCTCATGTTCAGCTTGTGTTTCAGCTCATGTTCATCTTGTGTTTCAGCTCATGTTCAGCTTGTGTTTCAGCTCATGTTCATCTTGTGTTTCAGCTCATGTTCAGCTTGTGTTTCAGCTCATGTTCATCTTGTGTTTCAGCTCATGTTCATCTTGTGTTTCAGCTCATGTTCATCTTGTGTTTCAGCTTGTGTTTCAGCTCATGTTCAGCTTGTGTTTCAGCTCATGTTCATCTTGTGTTTCAGCTCATGTTCAGCTTGTGTTTCAGCTCATGTTCATCTTGTGTTTCAGCTCATGTTCAGCTTGTGTTTCAGCTCATGTTCATCTTGTGTTTCAGCTCATGTTCATCTTGTGTTTCAGCTCATGTTCAGCTTGTGTTTCAGCTCATGTTCATCTTGTGTTTCAGCTCATGTTCATCTTGTGTTTCAGCTCATGTTCAGCTTGTGTTTCAGCTCATGTTCATCTTGTGTTTCAGCTCATGTTCATCTTGTGTTTCAGCTCATGTTCAGCTTGTGTTTCAGCTCATGTTCATCTTGTGTTTTAGCTCATGTTCAGCTCGTGTTTCAGCTCATGTTCAGCTCGTGATACAGCTCATGTTCAGCTTGTGTTGCAGCTCATGTTCTGCTTGTGTTGCAGCTCATGTTCTGCTTGTGTTTCAGCTCATTTTCATCTTGTGTTTCAGCTCAAGTTCAGCTTGTTTTTCAGCTCATGTTCATCTTGTATTTCAGCTCATGTTCAGCTTGTGTTTCAGCTCACGTTCAGCTTGTGTTTCAGCTCATGTTCATCTTGTGTTTCAGCTCAAGTTCAGCTTGTGTTTCAGCTCATGTTCATCTTGTGTTTCAGCTCATGTTCATCTTGTGTTTCAGCTCATGTTCAGCTTGTGTTTCCGCTCATGTTCACCTTGTGTTTTAGCTCATGTTCAGCTCGTGTTTCAGCTCATGTTTCAGCTCATGTTCAGCTTGTGTTGCAGCTCATGTTCTGCTTGTGTTTCAGCTCATTTTCATCTTGTGTTTCAGCTCAAGTTCAGCTTGTGTTTCAGCTCATGTTCATCTTGTGTTTCAGCTCATGTTCATCTTGTATTTCATCTCATGTTCAACTTGTGTTTCAGCTTAAGTTCAGCTTGTGTTTCAGCTCGTGTTCATCTTGTGTTTCAGCTCATGTTGAGCTTGTGTTTCAGCTCATGTTCAGCTTGTGTTTCAGCTTGTGTTTCAACTCATGTTCATTTTGTGTTTCAGCTCATGTTCAGCTTGTGTTTCAGCTCATGTTCATCTTGTGTTTCAGCTCAAGTTCATCTTGTGTTTCAGCTCATGCTTCAGCTCATGTTTCAGCTCATGTTCAGGTTGTGTTTCAGCTTGTCTTTCAACTCATGTTCATCTTGTGTTTCAGCTCATGCTTCAGCTCATGTTTCAGCTCATGTTCATCTTGTGTTTCAGCTCATGTTCAGCTTGTGTTTCAGCTCGTGTTTCAGCTCATGTTCATCTTGTGTTTCAGCTCATGTTCAGCTTGTGTTTCAGCTCATGTTTCAGCTCATGTTCATCTTGTGTTTCAGCTCTCATGTTCTGCTTGTGTTTCAGCTCATGTTTCAGCTTGTGTTTCAGCTCATGTTCATCTTGTGTTTCATCTCAAGTTCAGCTTGTGTTTCAGCTCATGTTCAGCTTGTGTTTCAGCTCATGTTCAGCTTGTGTTTCAGCTCATGTTCAGCTTGTGTTTCAGCTCATGTTCAGCTTGTGTTTCAGCTCATGTTCAGTTTGTGTTTCAGCTCATGTTCAGCTTGTGTTTCAGCTCATGTTCAGTTTGTGTTTCAGCTCATGTTCATCTTGTGTTTCAGCTCAAGTTAAGCTTGTGTTTCAGCTCATGTTCATCTTGTGTTTCAGCTCATGTTCATGTTGTATTTCAGCTCATGTTCAGCTTGTGTTTCAGCTCAAGTTCAGCTTGTGTTTCAGCTCGTGTTCATCTTGTGTTTCAGCTCATGTTCATCTTGTGTTTCAGCTCATGTTCAGCTTGTGTTTCAGCTCATGTTCAGCTTGTGTTTTAGCTCATGTTCAGCTTGTGTTTCAGCTCATATTTCAGCTTGTGTTTCAGCTCATGTTCAGCTTGTGTTTCAGCTCACATTCAGCTTGTGTTTCAGCTCATATTTCAGCTCGTGATTCAGCTCATGTTTCAGCTCATGTTCATCTTGTGTTTCAGCTCATGTTTAGCTTGTGTTTCAGATCATGTTTCAGCGTGTGTTTCAGCTCATGTTCATCTTGTGTTTCAGCTCATGTTCAGCTCATGTTCATCTTGTGTTTAAGTTCATGTCCAGCTTGTGTTTCAGCTCGTTTTTCAGCTCATGTTCACCTTGTTTTTCAGCTCATGTTCAGCTTGTGTTTAAGCTCGTGTTTCAGCTCATGTTCAGCTTGTGTTTCAACTCGTGTTTCAGCTCATGTTCATCTTGTGTTTCAGCTCATGCTCAGCTTGTGTTTCAGCTTGTCTTTCAGCTCTTGTTCATCTTGTGTTTCAGCTCAAGTTCATCTTGTGTTTAAGCTCAAGCTTCAGCTCATGTTTCAGCTCATTTTCAGCTTGTGTTTCAGCTCATGTTCAGCTTGTGTTTCAGCACGTGTTTCAGCTCATGTTCATCTTGTGTTTCAGCTCATGTTCAGCTTGTGTTTCAGCTCATGTTTCATCTCATGTTCATCTTGTGTTTCAGCTCTCATGTTCTGTTTTTGTTTCAGCTCATGGTTCAGCTTGTGTTTCAGCTCATGTTCAGCTTGTGTTTCAGCTCGTGCTTCAGCTCATGTTCAGCTTTTGTTTCAGCTCATGTTCAGCTTATGTTTCAACTCGTGTTTCAGCTCATGTTCATCTTGTGTTTCAGCTCATGCTCAGCTTGCGTTTCAGCTTGTGTTTCAGCTCATGTTCATCTTGTGTCTCAGCTCAAGTTCATCTTGTGTTTCAGCTCATGTTCATCTTATGTTTCAGTTCATGCTCATCTTGTGTTTCAGCTCATGTTCACCTTGTGTTTCAGCTCGTGTTTCAGCTCATGTTCATCTTGTGTTTCAGCTCATGTTCAGCTTGTGTTTCAGCTCATGTTTCAGCTCATGTTCAGCTTGTGTTTCAGCTCATGTTTCATCTCATGTTCATCTTGTGTTTCAGCTCATGTTCAGCTTGTGTTTCAGCTCAAGTTTCAGCTTGTGTTTCAGCTCATGTTCATCTTGTGTTTCATCTCAAGTTCAGCTTGTGTTTCAGCTCATGTTGAGCTTGTGTTTCAGCTCATGTTCAGCTTGTGTTTAAGCTCATGTTCAGCTTGTGTTTCAGCTCATGTTCCGTTTGTGTTTCAGCTAATGTTCAGCTTGTGTTTCAGCTCATGTTCAGCTTGTGTTTCAGCTCATGTTCAGCTTGTGTTTCAGCTCATGTTCAGCTTGTGTTTCAGCTCAAGTTCAACTTAAGTTTCAGCTCATGTTTCAGCTCATGTTCAGCTTGTGTTTCAGCTCATGTTCAGCTTGTGTTACAGCTTGTGTTTTAGCTCATGTTCATCTTGTGTTTCAGCTCATGTTCAGCTTGTTTTTCAGCTTGTATTTCAGCTGGTGTTTCAGCTCATGTTCATCTTTTGTTTCAGCTCATGTTCATCTTGTGTTTCAGCTCAAGTTCAGCTTGTGTTTCAGCTCATGTTCAGCTTGTGTTTCAGCTCATGTTCAGCTTGTGTTTCAGCTCATGCTCATCTTGTGTTTCAGCTCATGTTCACCTTGTGTTTCAGCTCGTGTTTCAGCTCATGTTCATCTACTGTTTCAGCTAATGTTCAGCTTGTGTTTCAGCTCGTGTTTCAGCTCATGTTCAGCTTGTGTTTCAGCACGTGTTTCAGCTCATGTTCAGCTTGTGTTTATGCTCATGTTCAGCTTGTGTTTCAGCTCGTGCTTCAGCTCATGTTCAGCTTGTGTTTCAGCTCATGTTCAGCTTATGTTTCAACTCGTGTTTCAGCTCATGTTCATCTTGTGTTTCAGCTCATGTTCAGCTTGTATTTCAGCTTGTATTTCAGCTCGTGTTTCAGCTCATGTTCATCTTGTGTTTCAGCTCATGTTTCATCGCGTGTTTCAGCTCATGTTCAGCTCATGTTCAGCTTGTGTTTCAGCTCATGTTCAGCTTGTGTTTCAGCTCATGTTCAGCTTGTGTTTCAGCTCATGTTCAGCTTGTGTTTCAGCTCATGTTCAGCTTGTGTTTCAGCTCATGTTCAGCTTGTGTTTCAGCTCATGTTCAGCTTGTGTTTCAGCTCATGTTCAGCTTGTGTTTCAGCTCATGTTCAGCTTGTGTTTCAGCTCATGTTCAGCTTGTGTTTCAGCTCATGTTCAGCTTGTGTTTCAGCTCATGTTCAGCTTGTGTTTCAGCTCATGTTCAGCTTGTGTTTCAGCTCATGTTCAGCTTGTGTTTCAGCTTGTGTTTCAACTCATGTTCATTTTGTGTTTCAGCTCATGTTCAGCTTGTGTTTCAGCTCATGTTCATCTTGTGTTTCAGCTCAAGTTCGTCTTGTGTTTCAGCTCATGCTTCAGCTCATGCTTCAGCTCATGTTTCAGCTCATGTTCAGCTTGTGTTTCAGCTTGTCTTTCTGCTCATGTTCATCTTGTGTTTCAGCTCAAGTTCATCTTGTGTTTCAGCTCATGCTTCAGCTCATGTTTCAGCTCATGTTCATCTTGTGTTTCAGCTCATGTTCAGCTTGTGTTTCAGCTCGTGTTTCAGCTCATGTCCATCTTGTGTTTCAGGAGTCAGCTTGTGTTTCAGCTCATGTTTCAGCTCATGTTCATCTTGTGTTTCAGCTCTCATGTTCTGCTTGTGTTTCAGCTCATGTTTCAGCTTGTGTTTCAGCTCATGTTCATCTTGTGTTTCATCTCAAGTTCAGCTTGTGTTTCAGCTCATGTTCAGCTTGTGTTTCAGCTCATGTTCAGCTTGTGTTTCAGCTCATGTTCAGCTTGTGTTTCAGCTCATGTTCAGCTTGTGTTTCAGCTCATGTTCAGTTTGTGTTTCAGCTCATGTTCAGCTTGTGTTTCAGCTCATGTTCAGTTTGTGTTTCAGCTCATGTTCATCTTGTGTTTCAGCTCAAGTTAAGCTTGTGTTTCAGCTCATGTTCATCTTGTGTTTCAGCTCATGTTCATGTTGTATTTCAGCTCATGTTCAGCTTGTGTTTCAGCTCAAGTTCAGCTTGTGTTTCAGCTCATGTTCATCTTGTGTTTCAGCTCATGTTCATCTTGTGTTTCAGCTCATGTTCAGCTTGTGTTTCAGCTCATGTTCAGCTTGTGTTTTAGCTCATGTTCAGCTTGTGTTTCAGCTCATATTTCAGCTTGTGTTTCAGCTCATGTTCAGCTTGTGTTTCAGCTCACATTCAGCTTGTGTTTCAGCTCATATTTCAGCTCGTGATTCAGCTCATGTTTCAGCTCATGTTCATCTTGTATTTCAGCTCATGTTTAGCTTGTGTTTCAGCTCATGTTTCAGTGTGTGTTTCAGCTCATGTTCATCTTGTGTTTCAGCTCATGTTCAGCTCATGTTCATCTTGTGTTTAAGTTCATGTCCAGCTTGTGTTTCAGCTCGTTTTTCAGCTCATGTTCACCTTGTTTTTCAGCTCATGTTCAGCTTGTGTTTAAGCTCGTGTTTCAGCTCATGTTCAGCTTGTGTTTCAACTCGTGTTTCAGCTCATGTTCATCTTGTGTTTCAGCTCATGCTCAGCTTGTGTTTCAGCTTGTCTTTCAGCTCTTGTTCATCTTGTGTTTCAGCTCAAGTTCATCTTGTGTTTCAGCTCAAGCTTCAGCTCATGTTTCAGCTCTATTTCAGCTTGTGTTTCAGCTCATGTTCAGCTTGTG
>JBBPBX010043484.1:0-27896 GCA_038048925.1 Garcialebias charrua | reverse complement strand
AGTCTGAGCCTCCCTACTTAGGCTGCTACCCCCGCGACCCGACCCCGGATAAGCGGAAGAAAATGGATGGATGGATGGATTACAAATTTGAAATTAAATTAAATTAAATGAAAAATCAAAAGAGTGCACTAATCACGGTCCAATAAGCTTAACATGGTGGGACCTTAAACTAAACTCAAAGCCAAACAGCTCTGAGCTGTTTCCACAACTCTTTCTCTCCCTCCACTGCAAATAGAAATGTCACTCTCCATAAGGCCAGATCTTGGCATCCAAGTCAAGATCAACATCAACTGATTTTTCTTGAGACCATTAACAACATTTCATGAGTCTGTGTACATACATCCACTTTTAACAGTTCATGCGTGGCTTTTCTCCAGGTACTCTGGTTTCCTCCCACAGTCCAAAAACATGCACGTTAGGTTGTTTGTTAACTCTAAATAGCCCCTAGGTGTGAGTGAGAGAGTGAATGGTTGTTTGTCTCGTTTGTCTCTATGTGGCCCTGTGATGGACTAGAGACCTGTCCAGGTTGTAGCCCGCATCTCGCACAGTGATTGGATATGGGCACCGGCAACCCCCGTGACCCCAAAATGGAAGAAGTGGTTAAAAGATAATGGGCAGATGGATGGATCTGAATAATTTAAAATTGACCAAATACTGAATAAATTTTTAATGAGTCCCTTCAGTGATGTCTAATGGTGGATGGTGGGAGTGGGGTACAAGTTTGCAATGATTGCCCATGACAGAAAGGGGTGAGTAAACTCCACTTTTTATAATAGCATGCGCAAAAAGAAAAACTAAACCATCCATCCATCCATCCATCCTCCATCCACTATCTTAAGCTTGTTCCAAAGTAGGGTCTCAAGGGCAGCAGCTTAGCTGGGAGGCAGACATATTCCAGTCACCTATTCCAGCTCTTCTGAGGGGACCCAAAGGTGTTTCAGGTCAACCGAGAGACAGTCTCTCCAGCATGTCCTGGGTCTTCCCCAGCGTCTCCTCCCAGTCCGACATGCCCTATAAGCACCTCCTGAGGGAGGCATCCAGGGGACTTTACCAGATGCCAGAACAACCTCAACTGGCTGCCCTGAAGGGATCCAACTTACTAACGGCAATGCAAATCAAAATAATGCACCACTTGCAGAGGGACTAACAATCACCAAAGACGAGCACCCACCCAATTCCATACTCATGGAGCAGATTCCACGGCCCGGACGGAATCCACATTCATTCTGGAGTTGAGGTTCGACCAACAATCAGACTCACTTCTCCGATAGGCCAGGGAGGCAGAGGGGAGTAATGACGGGATCCACCACCCCAGTCTGCCAATCCAGTGGCACTGCACCCAATGTTGCAATGTGTTCTTGTAGTAAATGCTGATAAAACCAAAGGGATGCTTTTTTCAAAAAGGAAGTCTTTTCAAAGAGGAAGTTCTTCCTCTGATTTTATCCTATAGAGTTTGTTGATTCATATAAATTTTTGGGTATCCTGGTCGATTCGCATCTATCTTTTAAACTCCACGTAGAAACGTAAAGAAACGGAAAGTTAAACTGGGTTTGTTTTTCTGAAACATCCATCCATCCATCCTTCCATTTTCTTCCGCTTATCCGGGGTCGGGTCACGGGGGTAGCAGCCTAAGTAGGGAGGCCCAGACTTCCCTCTCCCCAGCCACTTGGAGCAGCTCCTCCGGGGGAATCCCAAGGCGTTCCCAGGCCAGCTGAGAAACATAGTCCCTCCAGCGTATCCTGGGTCTTCCTCTGGGTCTCCTCCCGGTGGGACATGCCCGGAACACCTCACCAGGGAGGCGTCCAGGAGGCATCCTAACCAGATGCCCGAGCCACCTCAACTGGCTCCTCTCGATGTGGAGAAGCAGCGGCTCTACTCCGAGTCCCTCCCGGATGACTGAGCTTCTCACCCTATCTCTAAGGGAGAGTCCAGCCACCCTGCGGAGAAAACTCATTTCAGCCGCTTGTATCCGAGATCTTGTTCTTTCGGTCATAACCCAAAGCTCATGACCATAGATGAGGGTGGGAACGTAGATCGATCGGTAAATTGAGAGCTTTGCCTTTTGACTCAGCTCTCTCTTCACCACGACAGACCGGTACAGCGCCCGCTTCACTGCGGACGCTGCACCTATCCGCCTATCGATCTCACGCTCCAGTTTTCCCTCATTCGTGAACAAGACCCCGAGATACTTAAACTCCTCCACTTGGGGCAGGACCTCCTCCCGACCCGGAGAGGGCATGCTACCCTTTTCCGGCTCAAGACCATGGCCTCGGATTTGGAGGAACTGATCCTCATCCCGGCTGCATCACACTCGGCTGCAAACCGCTCCAGTAAAAGTTGTAGATGTAGTGGACATGACCTTGTCCACTTTTAAGACACCTGTGTACTTTTGAACTGTCCAGTGATGACCTTTACTGACCTCTCAGTAAAGCAAGACATTTACTACAAAATCATTCATTTAGCTATAATCTGATAAATATAGTCACCAAAAGAGACTATTTCTATCTTTGATTTTATTCTATTGTGATCAAAAGAATAACTTTTGTCATTTTCATGATGTGTGCTTTTTAAGCTGTGTTATTCTGTGAGAGTTAAACTATGTTCACTGCTATGTTAAAGGTGAAATTGCGGGTCACAGAGACCCGACTGTTTTGTTTAGAAATAAGAAGACAGTTTAATCCGTTGTTTTTCATGAACAAGGCTCCAGCTGCTCTGTCTTTTCCTAAACAATTTCCCTCTGCTGCTGTAACCTTGGGTTCTGATAAGACAAGTGAACTCCTCTCTTTGTGCCTGCTCTTTAAGTTCTAAACTGTGCGAGAACGCGCCAGAGAGTTGCTGGGAACTTCCAAAGAGATGTGAACTTTCCCAAGAGCTGGACACGTGTGGTCAAGAGCTAACGACCGGCGTCTTCAGCTAAGGACTGATAACAGGCTGTTATGAGTCTACTTCGAACAAGCCGAGCTCAAAAACTTTGTTTATTCCCTCCTGGAATAAGTTTATCTTGAAGTCAGAGGCCTGAAGCTGACATATTCTCTGATGACCAACGCGGAAGCCAGGAGACGTTGAAACGTAAACTAAAACCAGTTTTGGACGTGCTGGGACTAAAGGACTCTGTGCATCTGAAGGCTGGTGTCTTCCCTCTTACCGGGCGGTCGTCAAAAGGTAAAGGAGCTGTTTACAAAACGTACCTGGAAATAAATCAACTAAAATTAACTCCAATGTACACTTGATTGATTGATTTCAATTTCTTACAAATTAAACTCATCAGCAAATTTAATTGTAAACAACAGACATAAGTACAGGATGTGGTATTACTTAATCTGAAGGTTCTTTAGCTTAAAATTTAGTTACCAGCTTAAAATGATATGAAGGGAGATGTTTTAAGAGGAATAGATCTAGGATGGAGAGATGGAAGTTTAAAGGAAGTTATCTATTTTGAGTTTAACAAGAACTGACACGTCTCCATGCGAAAACCAGCTCGACCTCTTCGCACGTTCCGGTAAACATCAGCAACTCTGTACCTGTTAGACCAGGGGTCACCAACACAGTGCCCGCGGGCACCCGGGTGCCCCCAAGGACCATTTGAGGTGCCCGCGGACCTGTTCTAAAAATAGCACAACTCACTACTAAGCTACATATAAAATGTCATTTTATTCAGTTGTTATTCTTCTTTTGTATTTATATATATTTTAAAATGTCTATCTTAAAAATATGTTCTTAAAAAATATGTTTATTGTACTTTTTTTTCAATTTACACTTTGTTATGTTCGAAGAGTTTATCAAACTGGTGCCATGTGTATGACTCCGTACCAACAAAAGTAGCTCTCAGTTTCGAAAAGGTTGGTGACCCCTGTGTTAGACGTTCCGTCTCGGTTTGGTAGAGTTGAGAAGCAGTCTGGGACTCACAGGTCATAGGTCCGTGAAGTCCAGTTGTACCTCGGCATGTTTATGGATTCAATGTGTCGTGACGCCTGCTTTCTCCGTCAGAAACAATACCACGTCCTGATCAGTTTCAAACTAAAGCGTTCCTCAAGAAAGTTCATTAAGAACTAGGGAGCTTTTGCTCTGTGAACTTATGGAGGCATCCATAAGACCCAGCTGATAAGCCAGTCTTTGACTAGTGACTGCAGCCTATCCAGCTATAAAGACAGAGAGATGTCAGGTCTCGCTGTCCATTCAACTCTGAAGCGTTCACGGAAACAAAAACGCTTTTACTAAAGTGTTGACATTAGACATTCAGTCTTCTGATTGGACGTGGGCCAGGAGAAAAGAGTGAAAATGTGAAGCTTAGACTTCGAGGTCAACAGAGAATCTGTTTAGAAAACAAAGAGGACTGTTTAGGGAAAGTGTCTGAATGTGGAGAGACATACAGACGCTATTCAGAGATTTAGCTGTTTCTCATTTTAAACCAAAACTGAACAAGTCAGTTTGACACATTATTCAACTCTGACACCGTTAGACACCATCATATGGAGAAGTGACACAGTAATGCTTCACATTAAAGAATAACACAGCATAATAGCACATATCATGAAAATGACAAAATGTTATTCTTTTGATTACATTTGAATAAAATTAAATAGGCAAAGAGTCTCTTGAGAGTGATCATGTTATTAGATTCAAACTATAAAAGACTAAATGGAATAAATTGTGTTAAATGTCTGTTTACTGAAAGGGTCAGTAAAAGTTATCACTGGACAGTTCAAAGACGAAGGTGTAATCTCGCATCATAGTGGACCACGGTCATGTCCACTACAACTGTAACAACACACACACACACACACACAGGTTTGTTTTTCTATCTTTGTGGGGCCATTGCATTGACTTCCATTCATTTTTCATTCATTTCTATAGCCTAACCCTGACCTTTACCCTAAACCTAACCATTACCAATGCATACCTTACCCTAAGCTTAACACATCCTCAATTCACACCATAGTCCTAAACCTAACCCCTAACCCACCAACGGGACTTCTTCTTATGGGGCCCGGGCTTTGGGCCCCATAAAAAGCAGTTGGTCCTCACAATTTGATATAACTCAGAAAAATGGGCCTCACAACGTAACAACACACACACACACACACACACACACACACACACACAGCTGTCCTCTATTGACCTTTGTGTTTGAGAAGATAAAAGTTAATAAGCAGCTTAAGTGAAGATTTAAAAAAACAACTGGCCTAAAACTGTGAGAGAAACTGGAAAGGATCTCTGCAGGAGCTTGAAACATTTTTGGTTATTCTAAATATATTTACATTAAGTGAGTCCATTATATATTTACCAGTAATGTTTTGTAAAGGCAACCCTGTTTGTTAGCAAAATATTTAATCGACATTAGACAACAAAAATGGCTAAAATACTGTATTTTAGTTTAGATATCAGTCATTGTGGCTTTGAGCATGACAGCGTGCCATGTCTCATGACATAATGCTGTTTTCAAGATCTGACCTCAACTGCTACAACTCGTTCAATAAGCCTAAATGAAAATAGCGGATGAAAGGCGACAGGCGAGATGCCTTAATGAATGCTTGACCTTTAATTGCCTATATATCTATTTGTTTAGCAAACAGGTGAATAAAATGATAATATATTATATAAATATATGTGAATATTTCTGTGCCGTGCCCTGAGACGACTTCTGTTGT
Source organism: Garcialebias charrua (assembly GCA_038048925.1). Lineage (NCBI taxonomy): Eukaryota > Metazoa > Chordata > Actinopteri > Cyprinodontiformes > Rivulidae > Garcialebias > Garcialebias charrua. Next base: position 22,248 of record JBBPBX010043484.1, on the reverse strand, counting down.
GACGACACTATAAAATAAACTGAATAGAATTAAAATGAAGAACAATCATAACCATTTAAAGGATGTCTTTGTTGGAAGATGGCTGCTGCGTCGTTGAAAGGTCCTCATCTCTTTGAGCGTGAGAGAACATGTTGCTTCAGTCAACTCCCAGGAGCATGAGTCCATATAAACACACCAACAGGCTGTCTCTGTGAGTCAGCCCCGACAAAGCTCAATCACAGGGACACCACAGGTCCACACACTGAGACACACACTGAGACAAAGAGAGCACTGATGAGAAAATGATAGAGTCACACGGCACATTGTCACATCAGCAGTCCAGAGACTACACACTGATTAGCAGCTCAGGGACCTGAACCCTGCTGCAACATGGAACATCCAAGAAGAAAACAGCAGCTGTGCAACAACTACATGCATGTCCTTTTTCTGTGAAACAAATTGTACAAAATGTCTTCTCTGCATCGTCAGTTGTTTTTATCATGAAATGATGTTTCAGGAATAAAACGTATTGCTGCTTTCAGTTGTAGAGATGTGTCAAACAGGACAATTTGTCTGGGGACACAGCAAGTGGCTGAAGGGAACGAAAAAATAGCCACAAGGAAAATAAGGTTGATTTTTTATTTATTTAATCTGTTTCTATAAACCATAAGAATGTACAACAATCAACATTATGACAACGTTCACAACCGTCTTCTTCTTTCACTGGTGTTCCTTGACCATCTAATGCTCCAGGGATCACTTTGGATCACTTTGGATCACTACATCTATCACCACTGCCTTTTCCACAGACAGAGAGAGCGTGAGAAAAAACATCTTTAAACAGAGGAGGAGGTCTCAGATTCCATCCATCCATCCATCCATCCATTTTCTTCCGCTTATCCGGGGTCGGGTCGCGGGGGTAGCAGCCTAAGTAGGGAGGCCCAGACTTCCCTCTCCCCAGCCACTTGGAGCAGCTCCTCTGGGGGAATCCCAAGGCGTTCCCAGGCCAGCCGAGAAACATAGTCCCTCCAGCGTATCCTGGGTCTTCCTCTGGGTCTCCTCCCGGTGGGACATGCCCGGAACACCTCACCAGGGAGGCGTCCAGGAGGCATCCTAACCAGATGCCCGAGCCACCTCAACTGGCTCCTCTCGATGTGGAGAAGCAGCGGCTCTACTCCAAGTCCCTCCCCTCCCTGGGCTGCCACCTTACCGTGGTGGAGGGGTTTGAGTGTCCCAATGATCCTAGGAGCTATGCTGTCAGGGGCTTCATGCCCCTAGTAGGGTCACCCAAGGCAGACAGGTCCTAGGTGAGGGACCAGACAAAGTGCAGCCCAAAGACCCCTTATGATGAGTAAAATAAATGGACAAAATGTTCCCTCGCCCGGACGCGGGTCACCGGGGCCCCACTCTGGAGCCAGGCCCGGAGGTGGGGCACGTTGGCGAGCGCCTGGTGGTTGGGCTTTCACCCATGGAGCTCTTCCGGGCACAGCCCGAAGAGGAGACGTGGGTCCCCCTTCCCATGGGCTTACCACCTATGGGAGGGGCCAAAGGGGTCGGGTGCAATGTGGGATGGGTGGTGGCCAAGGGCGGGGACCCTGGTGGTCTGATCCTTGGCTACAGAAGCTGGCCATTGGGACATGGAATGTCTCAGATTCCAACTTTCAAAAACATATAATGCAGTTTTAGGACTGATTCCCAGACAGTTCACACCTGATGGGAACAGAGGAGCCTCTTCAGTAACCGTGTTTCCATCCATTTTCATTTCGAATTTTGAGCTTATTTTTGAAATCTCGCTAAAATATAAATACAAATTAATGCGGATCAGAAGTGTTTCCATCTACTGGCTTGTAGCGCATCTACCGGGCCACGCACAGCGTCATTACGTCAGACGTCAGCGTCATTACGTCAGACGTCAGCGTCATTACGTCAGACGTCAGCGTTGCGCATGTCTACAGTAAACAGGAAGTAGCGGTTGAAAACAGAACCCGACCACACATCTCGTCAAAATGGAGAGAATATTTCAGGTATGTGTTGCTATCGGGCAAGTTGTATTTATTCTGTCATGCCAACTAGTTTTAGCGATGTTACATGTTGTCCGGAGCGGAAACAGCTGATCAGTCACGTGACGTGAATGTTCGCTGCGGCAGAACTGAGTCGGCAAATCTGTTTCCATCTGTCGTTTTGCGCATCAGCTCTGTTTCGACCCCCCAAAAACCACCTCAAGCGAGCGTATCAACTTTAGAGCGACTTAAAGGAAGTTAACTCGAATTATGTTGTTTCCATTTAGCTTTTCTGATGCGATGCTTCATAATGCGCACCTAGAAACCTTGATGGAAACACGGCTAGAGATTTAGACTAACAGGGACCATGGGAAACCCCTACTGTGAAGGTGTGAGGTGTGATTTGTCAATTTACATAGGTATGTGTGTGTGTCTTCTCTCAGCATTGAAAGCATTGGTGTGATTTGTCAATTTACATACAGTAGGTATGTGTGTGTGTGTGTCTCCTCTCAGTCAAAGCATTACTTCCAACTCTTCTCTTTTAATTGAGTAAGCTCCTCGGATGAGAAGCGAAACATCTTCTGTTACAAATAAAGTCCAGTTGTTTCTGTATTGAACACTTTTTTGATCAATAGTTGATGTTTGTCTAATTGTGTATCTGTGAACTTTACACAAAATTGTATTTTTATACTAATATCACAAAAGCAACACTTGTGTTTTCCATTATGTTTTTGTTGGAGCTCCACAATATCATTGTAATATCATTATGTTCAGAAATAACTAAAACCACTTTTTGTACGCTGTTTAATCTGAATGCAAAAGTGCACAACTTTTTTTCACAACTTATTTCAGTTAGCATAACTGATTACTTCATTTTTCTGCGATAGAAAGGCTTGTATCAAAACAACATTTGATAAACCCTTTTTTTTCCAACGACTGCGGGCATTTCTGTACATCTGAGCACTAATGACTGCATCAACACAACCTGTGATACTCTGAAATTAAACAGATAATCACTCGTCTCTGCTGATGAATGTGTTTACTGTGGAATGTCAAGGCGTTTCTAATAGGCAGAACGAAGACATCTCTCTTGCATGCAGGTGCAAGTCCTCACTATTCAATTTCACTGTTGCGTCCACACATCTTGTTATTCTTAAGAAGGCATTCTTTGAGAGAATGCACATGGCTCATCCCTTTAAATGCCAAAGGTTTCGAGTGAGACCACTCTATGATTAGAAATCAAGAAGTTAGCTGTTTTCATAAAACTTTTTAAATTACACTTTTTTTCATTCATTTCAGATTTAAAACAAGAAAAACAAATTACAATTTGTTTCAAAAAGAGAAACAAAAAAGGAAAAAAAATCTAAAATGAAAGGTAGCAGAAGAAGAAAAAAATCTTATCATATCCGCCCCTTTTTAAAAAAACAAATCAGCTCAAATAATCAATTTGCTCAGTCTTCTGTAATATCAAGAAATATTTTAAGATTTATATATTAAAGTATATTTTGACGAAGGCTTGCAGCTCCAATACTATGATGCCTTTACTCAATGGGGACTGCCTTTTAAAAGGCAGACACCTATAAATATTCACAGCGGAAAACATGTTTCTTAACTTTATATCTTACTCTTTCGTCATTTTTAATGCGGCCCGAACCGCAATGTGTACCCCCACAAATGTCACATCAAAATGACCGGCTCAGCCCTGTGATGTGTGCTATTGTTTTTAATTTACATTTCAAGTTACCATGGTGACATAATTTGCAAACAAAGATGCTGTTTTCCCCATGTAAAACACCTGACCAGAGCCCTATAGAGAGAGTTGCGACAGGCCCATAGACTCCCATAGAAAGAATGGAATGTGGAAGTCACGTGGGTCATGGAGCGACAAATAGTTCCAAACAGCAGCGGTTCTAGCATTGAACGTAGTTTATTCTCTGTTTTCTCCGGTAAGTTGATGAAAATACAAAACTTATTTGCCATTGTGAAGCATTTGCTGACTGTTCAGTACCACAATTTATCAATATTAATACTTCATGTCACCAGTTTTAGTTAATTAAACATGTTAACTTGCTATTTGTATTTTAACTGCAACTAGCTCTGCCATCATGACGGGTTTAAACGAGTCTTTCTGTGTAATTCAGCATTTTTAAATATTCATTACAGCTTCAATTTTGAAAGTTTATGTATTTTTTATGGTAATCCCTGTTACTAAACTCTACTAGAAAATATTTACCTTATTTTTTGAGAGATTGACGTGGTTAATTTAGTTCAAGTTATAGATCCTTTGTCAAAGACAGCAGTATAAAATGTGACATTATCATTAAAGAAAAACATGATGGTGGAGATGAGTAATTTTTTTATGTTTTCCAGGTAAACCACAGGAGATTTACTTCAGTGAACTGCAGAATGTTGCATTCAACGTATCACAAAGGTACAATATCTCATTTTCTGTCTTCCCAAAACAATAGTAGCTTAATCAAGATGTTTGAATAAAATTACTTTAACACCATAACCTTCACAAAGTTGGTATTTACTGAGGACTGTTAATTTACATTTGTTAGTTTAACATATGGAAATCATGGGTCAAATTGAGATGACACTCTCTTCCAAGGCAGAACAAGAAATAAGAATTATTACAAAGAATATATCAGCATCAATAAACTGTAGAATAGTAATACCCTGATGCATGCTCAATAATCCAGGTAGAAAAATCTAAAAAAGCTAAGTCTGGTCCTCTGGACATTCAAAAAACAAAACAAAACAAAAAAGTAGAAACATTTCATCAGGACGAAATGTTTCTACTTTTTTGTTTTGTTTTGTTTTTTGAATGTCCAGAGGACCAGACTTAGCTTTTTTAGATGTAGAATAGTAACAAAAAAAACTAAAACTATCACAGGTAACAAACACTACATTGAGATAGAGCTGGGAATTCTTCATGGTAACAATGACGACAGCAATACGACCAACACAGTATGATGCACACAGGCTCAGCACAGATCACACAGTGCCGAAAGCCAGGGAATAATAGCGTGTTGTTAAGCGAGATTTAAAAACTGTGAGGGAGGGGGCCTGTCTGACAAGCAGAGGTAACTCGTTCCACAGTCTTGGGCCTGAGACAGAAAAGGCCCTGTCACCTCTGCGCTTGAGACAAGTTCCTGGAACTGTGAGGAGCAACTGGTTTGCTGATCTGAGAGAACGTGGTGAGACATACGGATGGAGAAGATCAGTAAGATAGGAAGGGCAGAGTTGTTTAGTGATTTATAGACCTACAAGCGCATTTCGAATTGGATTTGAAGGTGAACCGGTAGCCAGTGCAGGAAGGCCAAAACAGGGCTAATATGCTCTCTTTTGCTTGTGCTGGTTAAAAATTGGGCTGCCGAAATAAAAAAGCTCCTTTTTACAAAGCAACAATACTACGAGGTATGTGGAAAATCATTGAAACTGTTATCATGTAGGCTAAGAAAACAACAAGCGGAAAAAGCCATATATAAAGTAAGAAACAATACAACAAATGAAATAGAAACTAACCCAGATAAAATCAAGAACTGCTTTCAAAAATCTAAAAAAGCTAAGTCTGGTCCTCTGGACATTCAAAAAACAAAACAAAACAAAAATGTAGAAATGTTTCGTTTTTTGTCCGAAAGACTTCCTCAGTCTGAGATGCTGTATTCAGCTCAGTCTTATAAATAGCACCCTCTCACAGTGGATCAACCAACGATCCATCGTTAGGCTGATGGTCCTCCTTGATTATGTGAGCAACTGGTTTCGGCTGTCATCAGCAAACTGGTTGATCCACTGTGAGAGAGTGCTATTTATAAGACTGAGCTGAATACAGCATCTCAGACTGAAGAAGTCTTTCGGACGAAAGACAAAATGTTTCTACTTTTTTGTTTTGTTTTGTTTTTTGAATGTCCAGAGGACCAGACTTGGCTTTTTTTAGATTTTTCTACCTGGATTATTGAGCATGCATCAGGGTGCTTTCAAAAATACTACAAAACATTATATTCCCAAACACAGACAAGCAGCGACAACCAGATTGATGCGTTTCTGGATCAGATCAACCTTACAACGATTACTGACCAACAAAATGAGAAATTAAAATCTAAAATAACAAAAGAAGAAATTCAATCAGCAATCAGGAGAACAAAAGGAGGGAAGTCTCCAGGGACCGATGGTTTTACTACAGAATGGTACAAAAATATGCATGATCAACTAATTCCAACATTAATGAAAACGTTCAACTGGGTTCTGGAAAACAAAAACATCAAACCCTCATGGAGAGAAGCAATGATTTTGGTCATTCATTCATTCAAACTTTATTTAAACAGATAAGTCTCAATGAGCCTCGAAGCCTCATTTACAAGTGAGATCTGTTGGACAGACAATAAAAGTGGTGAAAAATAACATAGGGTTGGGAGACAAAAAAATCCTAACACATTTTGACCTCTGAAGGTCAAAAATATGGTAATTAAAAAAAGTCTTGTACCCAAGCACATAGTGATGCCGACATTACGCAGAGGGCGGGTGGGACTCAAGGCGGTTGAGCAGCCAGCTCGTCTGTGCACACTCATGGGAGGGGGAAGCTGCCGAGGACGGCCAGAGGCAAATAGTCCTGAAATGATGACAGAATGTTTATTTAGCTGTGCTCCTCTGAAAAGTCAGTGGAATTAATCAGTAGCAGGTTTGGGAGGGTGAGAGCATCAAGTTTACAAAACTTCTCAGGCGTGTTGAGATAAGACGACCTGTCAAGGCCAGTTGGGGAGCCGGATGTCAGATAAACACGATTGTTTTGGGAACAGGCAGAACTTTGCTGACGTCTTCCTTTTGTGTTGATAGACCAGGAACCAGCCGAATCCAAAAAGCAGGAACCAATTATCATAAATCCAATTAAATATGCGTCCTTAAGATCCACAGATGACAGCAGAGATAGACACATCATTACCTGACTGAATAAAGATTGAATGAATATCCAGCTGTGTTCATGCCAACAGGACAAATCGGCCTAACGAAGGTAAAGATAAATTGGAATGTGGTAGTTATCGTCCCGTAAGTCTGCTAAATAATGACTATAAACCTTTCACCTCCATATTATCTAAAAGGATTGAAGTGATTTTACGTTTTTTTAATACATAAGGATCAGACTGGCTTTGTCAGACAAAGACAAACCCAAGCCAACATTAGAAAAACATTGCACATTATGAGACGTCACGCAGCAAAGACTAGAGGCACTGATTTTAAGTTTAGATGCAGAGAAAGCATTTGATTCAGTGAGGTGGTCCTTTTTATATACAGGTGGTCTCCGATTTACGAGCACTCTTACTTACGAGGTTCCGGATTTATGAGGTTATCATATTTAATAAAAATATGAAAAAAAAATATATATATATATATATATTTTTTTTTTGTGTTTAAATGTTCTTAATTTCACGTGTACAGCACTTTGTTGCAGCTGTGGTTGTTTATACATAAAGTATTATTATTATAATTACAGTGCATACTTTTTAATTTTTAAGCCGATTTACAAAGTTTTGCGGCAGTTTACGACAGTTTCTGCCAGTTTTCGGCAGTCAGTCAGTTTTCGGCAGTGCCCACGAGTGAGCCATCCGACAACGACTTTGTTCGATGTCGGACTGGAAGCCAAATATATCGGGGGACACCGAGCTTAACTTGGAGAAACAAAGCCAACAGCCTTTTTGGAGGTGCAGCTAAACCGGACTGCCCGGAGATGTCAGGCCTGGAGCAGCAACCCCACCGTGCCGCGTGAAGCTGCGGACTGGATTAGCAATGAGCTAACATTAGCCTCGTAGCTGCCCTCGTAGCTTATATCCGACAGCCGGCTTTGTGCGATCAGAGGTTCCTGGAGCTTGCCTCGATGTCGGACTAGAAGCCGAAGATTTCGGGGGACAACGAACTTGGAGAAACAATGCTGACAACCTTTTTGGATGGGCTAAGCTAACAGGTGCAGCTAATGCCCAACAGCAACCACAGAGTTGGAGGGGCTAGGCTAACAGGCGCAGCTAATGGCGGCGTGCACAGAGGGCTTTCGGTAAGTTATTAAAACTTATTAAAACTTTTTTCTGGCTCCAAATGTATGAAAATAGCATACTAACAGTCCTTCCTGTAAAGGGTTTGGACTGCGTGGTGCTACAGAAAGCTAGAGAGCTCGAACGTAATGCAACGGAGCGGAGGCAAACAGCTGTAGCTCAAAGTAAGAAATTTATTTTTTTTATTTTTTTATAAATGTTTTAAAGTGTTTTAAAGTGTTAGGATAGTTGAAATGCTTGGTAACTGTTCATTACCGCACATGTACGTGTTCAGTGGTGGCTTGTATGGTATATATACCTATATACAGGTAGTCCTCGATTTACGAGATTTTCATGTTACGAGATAGTTGGAGGATCGGAACTCGCTCGTAAGTCGGGGACCACCTGTAAAGTGCTTTCAAAATTTGGCTTCCACACAACTATAAGTGACACACTTGCTGCACTATACAATGAGCCAACAGCCAGAATTAAAATCAATGGAGACTTGACCAATTCATTAATTCTGGAAAGAGGAACAAGACAAGAATGCTGTGCGTCGCCGCTCCTCTTCGCTTTGTTTATAGAACCTATGAGTCAACTGTTCAGGCAGAGGTCAGATATAAAATGGGTTACAATGACATCTGGGGAGCAAAAATTGTCCCTGTCTGCTACGATTTATTGATAAGTATAACACAGCCTACATAAACACTCCCAAAACTGATGAAATTGCTGGAAGAATTTGGTTTACTTTCTGGGTATAAAATCAATATTAACAAAACTCAAGTACAGTATTAACATTTAACTATGACACCCCCCCCCCCCAACTTCAATAAAGACTGAGTACAGTTGGAATGGGGATACTCCATCCATCCATCCATCCATTTTCTTCCGCTTATCCGGGGTCGGGTCGCGGGGGTAGCAGCCTAAGTAGGGAGGCCCAGACTTCCCTCTCCCCAGCCACTTGGAGCAGCTCCTCTGGGGGAATCCCAAGGCGTTCCCAGGCCAGCCGAGAAACATAGTCCCTCCAGCGTGTCCTGGGTCTTCCTCTGGGTCTCCTCCCGGTGGGACATGCCCGGAACACCTCACCAGGGAGGCGTCCAGGAGGCATCCTAACCAGATGCCCGAGCCACCTCAACTGGCTCCTCTCGATGTGGAGAAGCAGCGGCTCTACTCCGAGTCCCTCCCGGATGACTGAGCTTCTCACCCTATCTCTAAGGGAGAGTCCAGCCACCCTGCGGAGAAAACTCATTTCAGCCGCTTGTATCCGAGATCTTGTTCTTTCGGTCATAACCCAAAGCTCATGACCATAGATGAGGGTGGGAACGTAGATCGATCGGTAAATTGAGAGCTTTGCCTTTTGACTCAGCTCTCTCTTCACCACGACAGACCGGTACAGCGCCCGCTTCACTGCGGATGCTGCACCTATCCGCCTATCGATCTCACGCTCCAGTTTTCCCTCATTCGTGAACAAGATCCCGAGATACTTAAACTCCTCCACTTGGGGCAGGACCTCCTCCCCGACCCGGAGAGGGCATGCTACCCTTTTCCGGCTCAAGACCATGGCCTCGGATTTGGAGGAACTGATCCTCATCCCGGCCGCATCACACTCGGCTGCAAACCGCTCCAGCGAAAGCTGTAGATCACGAACTGATGAAGCCAATAGGACCACATCATCTGCAAAAAACAGAGAAGCGATTCTAAGGCCACCAAAACGGATCCTCTCAACACCTTGGCTGCGCCTAGAAATTCTGTCCATAAAAGTTATGAACAGAATCGGTGACAAAGGGCAACCTTGGCGGAGTCCAACTCTCACTGGAAACGAGCCTGACTTACTGCCAGCGATGCGGACCAAGCTCTGACACCGGTCGTACAGGGACCTAACAGCCCATATCAAAGGGCCTGGTACCCCATACTCCCGGAGTACCCCCCACAGAACCCCCCGAGGGACGCGGTCAAATGCCTTTTCCAAGTCCACAAAACACATGTAAACTGGTTGGGCAAACTCCCACGCACCCTGAATTGGGATACTGCATCTATTAAATATTTGGGTGTATCACTACCTCGAGACCTCTCGAGACAGTTTGATTTCAACTATGGCCCTTTAAATTCAAAAATAAAATCAGACATATAAAGTACATAGATGGAATGTTATACCCTTTTTTTCCTTTATAGATGGCCACCCTTCTCACCTCACAGCCATCCTCTTCACACCAATATGATTTTTTTAAGAAAGAAAGGAAAAGACAGAAAGTAAGACCACAAAACAAAAATCCACAAAAAGAGCACAAGGCAAACACACCCAACCGCCGTCTGCAATCCTGCGAAGTACATGACAGAACATAGCAACAAAACACATATGCATAAAAGACACATAATATCCATTTTTCAGTAGATTATTATAAATATATATACCAGGGGTGTCAAACTCATTTTGATCTGGGGGCCGCATTCAGCTTAATCTGATCTCAAGTGGGCCAGACCAGTAAACTCATTCCAAAATTACATAGAACGAACAGTGTCTACTTTTTTCATTGTATTAATGCAAAGAAGAAATAAATTGTAAAAAGCTTTACATTAAATTAATTGTCCTTTTACACTTTTACTCAGTTTAACATTTATTTAAGACTTAAAACACATAAAAAAACTGATCACAGTGATTGCACATTTTAAAACATTTAGTCAACAAACAGTTTTATAGGAAGAAGTCCATTTGTCTTGAAAAATCTGACACTCTGTGTCCACTTTTCTCTTTTTTGACAATGACATTCCGCTGATGAGAGTGCCCGACTGTCCATTCCAAGAGAAAAAGCGGGTAAAGCGATTGAACTGACTAAAACACAGCGCCTCTGGGACCCAGAGGTGCTGTGTTTGAGTAGGAACTGACTAAAACACAGCACCTCCAGCGGACAACATAGGAACTGCAGATTATTAAGAAAAGGTTTATTATAAAAAAAAAAAAATCAGATTTATCCTCAGGCCGACTAAACCCACTGGCGGGCCGGATGCGGCCCGCGGGCCGTATCTTTGACACCCCTGATATATACTGTATATATACATACACATACACATACATATATATATATATATATACCGTATTTTCCGGTGTATAGGTCGCACCTTTTTATGTTTTTTCAAGGCCTGCGACCTATACACCAGTGCGACCTATATATGGCTTGTTATCACTTTCGGCGAAACAAATTTTTAAATCCAGCTCATTTCACAATTACGTTCATTTATTAAGGAAAAGTTCAGCTCAGACATATATTTGCTATAATTTTTATCAAACAAATAATTGTTTTTAAGTGTTAATCTTCTTAAAAGCCTTGCTGTGCGCTCCTGTGGCAGACATTTGCAGCAGAGCTAAACGTAGGTGCGACCTATACACCAGTGCGACCTATCTAGGGATTTTTCCAATCTATTGGTGATAATTGGACAATGCGACCTATACACAGGTGCGACCTATACACCAGAAAATACTGTATATATATATATATATATATATATATATATATATATATATATATATATATATATATATATATACATACATATACACATACATACATTCATATTCAGTCATATACCCATCTACATATCCACATACGATACCTGCGTGTGTATCCCTGCATCTATTAGTGTGTGGTTGTAAGCATGCATTTATAAATAAGGCTTCTCTAATAGAACATTCAATAGTGACCGTGAAGCATCACAGATCCGTCCCCCAAGACCTGAGGCAGACAAATGGGGGTACCAGAGCCCAAGACCCCAAGAAGGACCCTGAGCTCAGAGCCCCCAGGGCCACCCGAACAGGACGAACCACTCACCCATCCCCCAGATCCGACCATAGGGGAGAACCGGGAGGGCCCTACCAGCGACCGCACACAATGACCCCCAACAGCGACAAACTCACAGGACCCCCCCCCCGCCGCACCGACGTAACCCCAGGCCTAGGCGCCCAGGCCCAGGCACCAGGGACGCCCACCCCTCAGGTCCAGACCCAATAGGACCAGAGGACCCCAGCCCCACCAGGCAGCCACCAGGCCAGGCCGACATACGCCCAGGCACCCAACCCCCAAGGCCGAGGGCCCCAAGCGCACCGGTAGGCAAGGGCATACCGCGCCAGGGGGCCATGTGGTAGGAGCACGACCCCAAGTAGCCTCAGATGTATCAGAGAGGGGGCAGCCTAAGTCCCAGCCTGACAATTAAACATTCATACACAGACACACTCACTCAGACCCACCCTCATCCTCACTCACACAAATACAAACAATAACGACAGTTTCCATTCATAATCCCGATGCACACTCTATACCCCCCAGGTCCAAGACATGTACCTGCCCCCTACATGGGGCAGCCCACACCCAAACCCAGGAGGTAGGCCCATTCATTCTGGGGTGGAGAGGAGCTGACATCGAAGATCCGACCCAACCCGCTCCCTGCCGACAGGACGGGACACCCGAGCCCAAGCAGCCCCAGGGAGAGCGCAACGCTAGCCCCGCCCACCACGAACCCTCAGGCCCTATACCCTTTTTAAGTTTAAAATCCTGGATAGAATCCATCAGGATGAATATACTTCCACGGATACTGTATTTGTTTCAGTTTACCAGTCAGAATCCCACCTAAACAGTTCTTAGGTTGGGGCAGATTAATAGCAAGGTATTTGTGGCAGGGAAAAAAGGCCAGAATTAAATTCAAGACACTACAATTAAGTAAAGAAAAGGGTGGAATGGCCCTTCCCTGTTTACAGGATTATTACCATGCAGCCCTACTGAGACCTCTCTAAAGTTAGGGAGGCCAGACTGAGATGGTTTGGACATGTCCAGAGGAAGGACAGTGGGTATATTGGTAGAAGGATGTTAGAAATGCAGCTGCCAGGAAAAAGACACAGAAGAAGACTAAAGAGGAGACATATGGATGTAGTTAGAGAGGACATGAAGGTAGTTGGAGTCATAGGCGTAATTTACACGGGGGATGTTTTTTTTAACCCCCTCAATAATTGGATCCAGTCAATATAACCCCCCCAATAAAATGGCATCATTCATTTCAAGCTCCCGGATTAACTGGAGGTGCGCGCGGAGGAGCGCGTTTCAGCAGGTGAGACTGCTCTCTCTCTGCGTAAAAGCTGCCGTTCTGTTCCTCCAGCCTCCCCCTCCAGCAGCAGCCGGGGACACGTTTTCCACACGCTAACTTTGCATTACCATAACTCTGCAACGGTTTGGGCTATCAGAAAAATTCAAACGGTGTTTGAAAGAAAACAAAGTGCGCCTTTTGGCTGTTTTGGGGGTTCTACGGTAATCGCCTTGTAACTACCTGCAAGTGAACATTTAAGCATAATTGCTGAAGATGACATGCAGGGCATATCTGTCAAGTCTCCCGTTTTGGCCGGGAAACTACCGTATTTTACCCCTCTTTCAGAGTCAGAGTCAGAGAGAATTTATTGTCATTTGCACCGCATGTAGTACATGTGTTGAAAACGAGATTATGTACACAGGGTCCCAGTTACATCCAACAACAAATGCAAGAGAAAAACAATAATAACATCTAGGATTAACTAAGAGAGACATCAGCTAGTAATACACTAAGCCCTAATGTAGTAGAAAAACATCATTATAAACAGCAGCACGAACATGAGCAGATGGTCACAGATGAACGCAGATAGTCACAGATGAACGCAGCAACAAGAAACAGATCAGTATCAACATGATGTGACATTTTGCAGTGTTTATTCTTATTATTTATTTATTCATGAGTCTGACAGCCTCAGGGTAGAAGCTGTTCCTCAGTCTAGTGGTTCTACATTTGATGCTCCTCAACCTCCGTCCCGAGGGGAGTGGTGCAAAGAGTGAGTGTGCTGGGTGAGTGAGGTCTTTCATGATGCAGGTGGCTCTTTTTCTGCATCTGGAGGTGTAAATGTCTGTGATGGTGGGGAGACTGACTCCCACAGACTTCTGTGCAGCCTTCACCACTCTCTGTAGAGCTTTCCTCTCTGCAACTGTGCAGCCTCCATGCCACACGTTGATGCTGGAGCACAGGATGCTCTCCACTGCACACCTGTAGAACGAGGTGAGGACTGAGCTTCTCAGACCAGCTCGTCTCAGCCGTCTGAGGAAGTAGAGTCTCTGATGACCTTTCTTGATCAGGCTGGTGGTGTTGTTGCTCCAGCTGAGGTTATCATTCAAGTGTACACCCAGGTACTTGTAGCTGGAGACCACCTCCACCGCAGATCCACCTATATACAGTGGGGTGTGGGTGTGTTTGTTCCTTCTGAAGTCCACAATCATCTCCTTCGTCTTCTTCACATTCATGTGAAGGTTGTTCTCTTTGCACCAGCTCTCCAGATGTTCCACCTCCTGTCTGTAGCTGGATTCATCATTATCTGTCGTCATCCCGAATTATTATTTTCCCGGAAATCTCCCGTATTATAATATTATAAATAAAACAATAAAAACATTCCAGTGCCTCTGTCACTAGTCTCGCGAGAACTGCCACCTGCAGTATCCTCGGTGGCAGTTCTCGCGATGTTAGTGTTGGCAGCGGGAATCAACAAACCCGGAAAAACACAGAAGAGATGGATGAATGTAACGAGAGAGAAGGCGTCCCTGCCAAAAAAGTTAAGACTTCGTGTAAATATCTTGAAAAATGGGACAGCGAAGTTACTTTCCTAAAGAAGAGTAGGGTGGGGCACAATTACACGTTTTTTAAGATTTGTAACTGCGACTTTAGTGTCTCTCTCTCATGGGGGAAGGAACGATGTCCGTCAGCATGAAAAATCCGTCAAGCACAAAGGTAGGCCTATCAGATTGTGATCACATAACTGGTTTGAAAGAGGCTGATAGGTAGTTATTTTAGATTTCTTGTAAACCTGTCTTAAAATGTAAGGGGTCCTGGACTTTGGTTGGGCTAGTGCAGGGGTCTGCAACCTGCGGCTCTGGAGCCACATGCGGCTCTTTGGTCCCTCAGCAGTGGCTCTTCCAAGCTTTGATCAAAACTAACTTTAAACTGAATTTTATTTGTTCTTATAACAACAAAAAGGGCTAGTTTTAGCAGTTTTTCCTGTCATTTCCTTTGCAAATGTGTGAATACTAGAACTAATAGAAGGAGTAAAACATAAGTTAACTTTATTTATTCGAAGTAGGATATTTAATTTTTCCACAATTAAAATAATTTACCTAGACCTGCATAGTTCATTATTTTATTTTTTAATTGGGAAAGATCACATTATTTTTCCTTCTTTATGATAATCTGGTCTTTTTTAGTCTAAAATGTAAAAATATCAACAAATCATTAGATATTTTCAGCTTTACAATGGCCAGAAAACTACCGGTCAGAAAATTGTCCTCTAACAAACTTAAAGTGGTCTGTGGGCCACCAGTTGAGAATCCCAGTTGTAGCAGGTGTTGTGGCTCCGGAAACGTTTAATTTAGTGAACAAAGGGGCAGAAATGGCTCTTTTGATCATAAAGGTTGCAGATCCCTGGGCTAGTGGGATGGCTCGGCGTACCCGTGCTCTTGTCATATTATGGCTGTATTTGAATCATTTGTTGTAATTTTTCCTAGTTAAACTGTAGTGAACCAGGTAAATACACACTCTTTGAAAATTGTGAAATTGAGGTATGTTATATAATAAATCTTAAAAATGTAAAATATGTGTTATGGCTGAAAAAAATGCAGAAAAATATTGAGGTTTTTTTCTTACTTGTTGAACCTATGTGGAACAAAAAAGGAGCAGAATTTTATTTTATTTTTTCTTCTTTCGGCTTTTCCCTGCATTAGGGGTCACCACAGCGATCTAGTCGCACGAAGATTTGGCAGTTGTTTTTACGCCGGATGCCCTTCCTGACACAACCACAGACCACCGAGCAACCACAGCCCTCTGTGTGGAGTAGAGAGCTGATATCTAGGGTTCCCGGGGGAGCAGATGGTGTGGGTTAAGGGCCTTGCTCAAGGGCCCAGAGTGGGGCAGATGAGGGTGGAGACAGGTGTGACCGCTTCACTTATCCCACCCACATCTTTGATGTTGTCGGTACCGGGGCTTGAACCAGCGATCTTCCGATCACAAGCGCACCTTCTTAACCTCTGCGCCACCACTCCCAAAGGAGCAGAATAAATACAGAGAAAACAGGAAAGTTAAGTAAATCACAGTAAAAGCATTACAATATATTTTAACCCTAAAATATCCTGAATCATAAAAAAAAGTTATTTATTCGATAAATAAATAGGTAGAGAGCATAACCCCCCCAATGTTAGACCTAAAGTTACGCCCTTGGTTGGAGTGAGGACAGAGGATGCAGAGGACAGAGTGAGGTGGAGGATGATGACTCGCTGTGGCGACCCCTGAAAAGGGAAAAGCCGAAAGAACAAGAAGAAGAAGCCCAACTGAGACCTCTCTGTGTTTACCAACATACATTGCAGCATGGAATGAAATAGAAGGCACAACGATAAAAGGAATCCCAATAACAGCTCTACTTAGTGATCATAAATTACAAGAAGAATACCAGATCCCAGAAGACCATATACTGTAACAGGTAGCTTTTTGAAGTCCTGGCAGGATTTAATTTAAAATTGTGGATTAGGAGATGCAGCTAAAATTTTGAGGTAATAATAATAATAATTAATTCAATTTATAATGCACTTTTCATTACTGAAAATCTCAAAGTGCTACACATATATTGAATGCTACACACATTCATAAACCGGTGGCGGCAGACTACCATGCAAGGTGCTTTCCAGTCCTACCGGGAGCAACTCGGGGTTAAGTGTCTTGCCCAAGGACACAACGACACATGGTGCGGGTCCCGGGAGTCGAACCGCCAACTTTCCGATCGGGAGACGACTGCCATTACCACTACGCCACGGCCGCCCAGTGTAGTGTGCCTACGATTCGGATTTCATACTAAATAGAATAGACAACAAATTTAAGTTATGGACCTCAAAGGGATTAACTACCTATTATTCATTTGTCCACAAAGGGACATTTCAGAGTTTTGAAACCTTACAGAAGGACCATGGACTGGGAAAAGATGATTTCTTTAGGTACCTACAGGTGAGACATTATTTAAAAAAAATCTAAAAGGGATGTTGGAAAATGACGATTCAAAGTTCATGGACATATTTTTTATCATTAATTAAGCCCAGATCAGACAACAAAATTGTCTCCAAACTGTACAATGCTATACAAATATCTAAACAGGAGAATACAGAATACATAAAGAAGAAATGGGAAAATGAAATGAAGGTAATGATCACACAGGACAACTGGGAGAAAATATGCCAACTACAATGGGTTTTGACCGGATCAAACACATGGCGGGAATTCTGCTGGAAAAATATTGCAAGATTTTTTTTTTGTCACACCCATTCAGAAACGACACCAAGGCAAGGGGGGTGCTTGTTGGAGACTTCGTGAGTCTAAGGGAGCCAATCACTTCCACATTTTCTGGGAGTGCCAGGTAATAAGACCCTACATGTTTTGTTTCATATTAATCTACTGTAATAGATATCTGTAAAATACACTAGAATGTAGGAAATGGCATGTATTTTATCCTAAATTCTCTGGGGTAAGACCTGCAGACCCCCCGGTCTGTGAAGATAATGGCTGTGTGTCAATTCAGGGGCTGCATCCTCATGAGGACCCAGTAGGCCACGCACTCACAAGGCCGGGTGGGCTGGACGAAACTGCTGAAATGGGACGGTCTAGCCTTCAGGTTTTTTTTGGGTTTTTTGGGTGGGAAGTGTGCGCGCTTGGTGTGTGTGTGTGGAAAGAGAAGGGACTCCATTAAAAAAGATTTGTTAGCTGAATATATATATTAGTGTTTCTGAGTTTACTGTTTGAAAATAACTGATAACAATTCAGCTTATTTTACACGTGCGTAGAAAGGATTTTCTGAGGGGCGATCTGTTAAAATTCAGAGTGGACCTACAAAAAGCAAGTTGTCCAGTAGCTCAATTGGTTAATCATTGGGCTGGCGCGCAGATCATTTTCTCAAAAGCTGGTTCGAATCTCACTCGGTTCGGTTAAAACTTATTTTAGGTTTGTCTTTTATTGGATAAAAATATGAGGACTGAGATTTTAAAAAGGAGTTTGTGAAACTCCTTTTTTTTTATCCAATAAAATGACAAACGTAAAATAAGTTTTAACCGTACCGAGTGAGATTCGAACCAGCTTCGAGAAAAAGATTTGCGCGCCAGCCCAATGATTAACCAATTGAGCTACTGGACAACTTGCTTTTTGTAGGTCCACTCTGAGTTTTAACAGATCGCCCCTCAGAAAATCTTTGCTACGCACGTGTAAGATAAGCTGATTTGTAATGAATTCTTAACAGTAAACTCAGAAACACTAATATATATTCAGCTAACAAATATTTTTTAGTTGTTTCTGTAGTTAAATTTTAATGATATATACCCGCTGAGGTTGTTGTTAGAACGAGCTGATGACCCAACAACACGCAGCAGTCCCGACCCTGCACGCAGAAAGTCCCACCCCGCAAAATCTCTGCTGGCGCTATGAATTCTGGGATAGCCTCCGTCTTGAAGGTTCCACGGATGCATCCTTGGATTTCGACAGGAAGTAGGCTGCATTCCTCGGCCGCATGAGGAGGAGTCTTCGAATTGGGACAGTCCTCCGCGCAGGGCAATGACGTATGCGGCCGACAAATGCGCACTCATGAGGATGCAGCCCCTGAATTGAGACACAGCCACTGTCTGACATTAAACCGGTCAAAAGGTTGGGGACCACTGATCTAGAGCACCCGGGGGAGCAGATGGTGGGGGTTAAAGGCCTTGCTCAAGGGCCCAGAGTGAAGCAAATGAGGGTGAAGGCAGGTGTGGGTGTTTTACCTCTCCCACCCACATTTTGATGTAGTCTGTACAGGGAGTTGAACTGGTTACTTTGGGATCACAGGCCCACCTTCTCTAACCTCTGTGCCACCACTTCCATTTTCCTACTTTAGTTAAAACGTAAAATTAGCAAAACTGTAGCTAAAAGCTAAAATTAGGAAAACTATATATACAATGAGAAATCCTGGAAATTGCTGGTTCAAGTCCATTTTTAGAATGTTGCAGAAAGCAATAAGTCAGTGCTTAATATTAGCATTAGTGAAATTGTTTTGCTAAGCTAGCTTGTTTAAAGCAGAGTGCTGCAGACGATCAACTGTCCTCCCTGAGCAGAAACATTGTGATGCTGTCACAACGCATCAGTCAAAGTCCACAGTGTTCACTGCAGACAGCAACCACACGTCAGCACTGTCTACAGCACTGGAACAGTTGTGCCGATAAGCCCATGAGTGTAATTGAACATGTCTATTATTGGGTTTACTGTTGAAACTGTGTACTGCATCAGCTAAATGCTGCTCTGTCCACAATTCAAAGAAAGAACAACTAAGAAAAGCAATTATTGCAAAGACAAATGGTTGGATTCAAATTGACCCAAAGTTCAATGCAACCTTTAGTAGATATCATTACCAAGACAGAGTGAGAATGTTTCTCCCTGTGTGTGTGTGTGTGTGTGTGTGTGTGTGTGTGTGTGTGTCCTTGTTTATGCTACGTTGTAAGTGTGTGTGTGTGCGTGCGTGTGCGTGCGTGTGTGTGTGTGATTAGCCTGTCTTTTAGCTAGATATCTCCTGACTTGCTGGTTATTGAAACCTTCAGAGTGTAATCATTGGATGTGAACCTTCAGTTAATTAACCTTTAGAGTCAACCCACTCGAGATGACCAACACAGTCTGCTGATCTTGGAAAACACAAACATCCAACAATTCTGCAGATACTGAGTCAACAGTATGTGTGATGGTCACCAAGAGTCATTCCTAAAACACATTTTCAGAACTAACTGATCACACAAGATGCATTTTTAAAACCTTACCTTTAATATTATGATCATTTCCGCCTGTCAGCTAGTAAATATCTCATGAACCATATGGGTTTTAATTAAACTTTTAGACGTACCAAATGAGTGCATATCTACAACTCAGTACCTTTTGGAGTGAACCCTATTCAAGATAGAGACCACAGTTAATCAAGCTTTTCCAACAAATAAAATGTCAATAACCAAATTCATTCAACTTTTACTTATACAGGTTAGTCTCAATGGCCCTCATGCACAAACCGTTCGTACGCACAGATTTGTTCTTATCCTGTGCGTGCGAGTGATTTGGGATCATTTGTGGCATCCAACAATGTTTTCGTATCCTAGGATTTTTTTCAGATACGAACAAAATTTACGTGTGGTCCAGACCTGTCGTATATTTTAGGAGCGTCAGTCTGCTGTCATCCAGACGGCCTTTTCTCCACTAATAACTTTATATTTCGTTATTTAGAAAATATTTTGAGTTTAAAAACAATTAAATGCAACCACACATATTGGTTTAATTAAAGCGGCTTCAACACCCCCCCCCCACGTCCACCACCTTGCGCCACCCGCGCGTGACCCCCCGCGCCACTCATGTCGACCACCGTGTGCCACGCAACGCGCCCCGCCACGCGCCCCCCCCCCCCGCGCCACTCATGTCGACCACCGTGTGCCACGCAACGCGCCCCCCCGCGCCACTCATGTCGACCACCGTGTGCCACGCAACGCGCCACTGTCGGCACGGCTCCCCCACCCCGTGCCACTGTCGGCACACACACACACACACACACACACATAAATACACAGCGCCGCTGCAGAGACAGGGGAGAAGAAAGGCGAAACCAGCTTGTTTCATGTCATTTTTAATATAAACTGCCTGTTGACTGTGGGCGCTCACTGATGTCATCTGTATTCTGTGTGGGTCTGCGCTCAGATCCGGGGCTGACACTATGATCAAAGGCGAGTCAATTTTAATTCGCCAAACGCGTTTGTGTGTTTTCTGACGCATAAAAGCCGGAATGAATGGACACTTCCTGCTCGCGGTGGCAGGAAACTATATCCTTATATGGTGTTTTGAGGGGTGGGAATTATGTAAATAACCTCCCGCGTGCACGAGCAGGTGAATAGAACAGGTGGGATTCATCATTATTTACACAGCTCATATACACACATTTCCTGACGATAGAAGACTTTGTTGGATCTGACGTGGCATGTTCGTACGAACACTTCGTACGAACAAAAGTAGGAGACATTTAGGATAAAAATACGAACTGTTTCGTGCATGAGGGCCATTGAGCCTCAAGAACTCATTTACAAAAGAGGCCTGTTTTAATAAAGAATGATGACAACAGTAGACAATCATAATCGGAAGTGGGGGAAAATGTAAATTACTTGATTGAGAATTGTGTAAACAGTATGTTTCTAAAAGGAACTGATAAGGATGAAATAATGAATGTAGTTAAAAAATGTACTGACAAAAAATCTAAAGACCATACCTGCAAACTCAGAAGGGATGAAAAAGGTGACAAACGTTACGCCTCCCCACCCCACCGCCCCCCACCCCGGATTAAAAAAATATATATTTTTTTACATGCTTCAGGTAAAAGTCATTTACTAACCTGATTTAATGAGGACATAAATAAATAGGAAAGATTGTGTCAACCCAAAAAAATTAACAAACAATAACAGCAGCAAGTCAAATACAGCAGAACATTTTGCTAACAATGCGCTGCTCCGAGTCAACAGATGCATTAAAAAACTTAAGACTTATCTCTTCAGACAGGCTTTTGGTTAATTTTGTACATTGATTTTAGAGTTTGTTATGTTTTACCTTTTTGTATAGTACTGCTGTGATTTTATGATTTTATTTTTCCTTTTGTAAAGCACTTAGTGACTCTCATGTCTGTGAAATGTGCTATATAAATAAAACTTACTTACTTACAGTAAAAACTCATTTCTTAAATGTTTTGCCCGAAATTTTTGAAAAGTAGATGCCATTTCCTACATTCTGATTTTTGAAAAGTAGATGCCATTTCCTACATTCTGATGTATTTTAACAAGTTGTTAAACATCTATGTTAAACTGTAAACACTTGATTCACTAACTATTTTAGAGACATCTAACTAAATAAAGTCAGGTCCTGTGGACAGATTAAAAAATTGTTTAAATTATTATTGATCATGCATCAGGATATTTTAGAGACACCTCATTCAACTATTCATCCTGTTTTTAAACTCACTCCTGTGGCTAAGATAATTAAATTAATGTGACAATTTATCACAGTGACTTTAGGGGTGCAATTGACTTTTAATTTGTTAATTTTTTATTTAGTTTTATTTGTAACACAACATGCCATTTTACTAAACAATGGTGACACAACTGCACATATAAAAATAAGAATAT
>JBBPBX010043482.1:0-19746 GCA_038048925.1 Garcialebias charrua | reverse complement strand
GATCACAAACTTAGACATTTGTTCATTTAGTTGTGGCTAACCTTTGGGTTAGTGCACAATGAAGCACTTGCCACTGGAATGCACCGTCATGGCTCTGATGTCTATTTGAAGCTATAAATCTTTGTTGCATCTCCTGCCTGTTGAATTTATAGACTTCAATCAGTTGTGGATTAGATGGCGATCAGAAACAATAAGCTCCAGCTGTATGCTGAGCGTAAACGTGCCATGCTGGAATCTAATTATGAGCTTCATCAATCTGTCTGCAGCTGAACGCAGAACCAGTCATGGGACAAAACCGCAAACCCAAGCCTTGGAGCGTTTTTTTTTTTTTTTTTGAGACAAATGAGCTTCCAGGGCTTCGCAGAGATTCAGCGTTTTGTTTGGGTCTCTGTGATGTGCAGATTTTAAAGTATTAAACTGTGGATGTGGAGCTGCCCTGAACACTTGGACAGCCGTGAAGCCAAATCCATGGCTACTCCACGCTCAAAGCTCACAAAGACAAGAAATTTACAACTCTTTTTTTTTAATTCCCCTGGAAAACATGAAAAGGCTCCAGTCAAAACGAAAAACACGGCCTAACCTCAGTGAATTCCTGATGAGGGAAAGAATGCAGAAAAAGAAGCCACGTTCTTGTCCTTTACGGGAGTTTTCCAGAGCACTGTTTTGGCTCAGTCTGCTCCACGTTCACTTGCAGAGCTCTGAAATGAGGGGCCTGTAAGAGCTCTCAGACTGAGACACAAGCAGAGGAAACACGCTTAAACACTCGCACACATTTATTTTCATTTCGTTATTGCAGAGCGTGCCTGTCGGGAGATAAAAGACGGCCTTGTTTGTCTCTACTCCTGAACAAGTTGTTTAGAAAATTGCCCCGGAAATGTCAGTTTACTCAGCCTGTCTGTGATTATGTGCGCTGACGATGTGTTTTGTAGGCAACAAAGTCACCAGATGAAAATGACACGACTGGATCAAAGTGAGCAGATCTGGCGGGTTCGTGGCTCGGTTCATTATGGCTGCATCTGGTTCACAGAGCGCCGAGAACATCAGCCACAAGCTTTGGCCTTGATTTGAGAAATAAAATGTGAAAACGAGAAACAAATAGGCACGTTAAAATTACACCCACCATAGAAACAGTCACTTTGGTTGTTTGTGAGCTCAAACTTTGTTGTTATAATGAGCATGACTTGCATGTTGATTAAATTTGATATGGTCAAAGAGTTCAAGACAAAAACATGGTTTTTAATACAGTACAGTATATATTATATGATATGGTTCATGGTAATAAGACCTTTCTAGCTAACTAGATTAGGGCTTTACACCATGTTTGTGCCCTCACTTACCCGTCAGTGCTCACACAACACTATGTATCTCTACAAACAAATACAGAGCCTTTAGAGTCTAATCAGTGCTTTAGAGCCCATTCATACACCAATGAGGCACACATCGGATGCAGTGAAGAGTTCAGTGTCTTGAGGGTCACTTCTACGGTGGAATCGAACCGCCGAGTCTCTCACTGGAGGACAACTGCTCCAACCGCTGATCCACAGCTACCCCCCCCCCCCCAAAAAAAAAGTATACATGTAATTTACCTAAATAAAATACAAAAAATCGGAGCATTTGCCAAATGTTTTGAGCATTTATTTTGTTTTCAAATATAAAACGGCAGTAAATTTGTTCAAGACATTGAACTGTCACAGTTTGAGGAGATTTGGACCCAAGAATACAGACTGACACGAGGAGCACAAATAACCAAAATGTTTTTAAAGAAACAAAACAACAAAACGTCCAGCGTGGCAGAAATATCTTTAAAACAAACTCAAGGAGAACAACACAATGCACAACAATGACAGACTCCAGATGGAAGACAGCTGAGGGACTGTATGGACAGGAGCTGATGAGCGAAGTGAAGACACCTGGTGTAATGATTTTATCTTTGATCTTACCTGATATCATTATTGATTTTACTTGATTTTATCACTTGTTTTATTTTATTTATTTTTTAAGCAAGCCTAATCTGCATCCACATGATTTTATCTTTGATCTTAGTCGATATTATTATTGATTTTATTTGATTTTATCACTTGTTTTATTTTGATCTTTGCTTTGTTACACTTTGTAGCACTTTGAGATTTTTATTAATGAAAAGTGCATTATAAATTGAATTCATTATTATTATTATTATTATATTAATGATAACTGGTAGCGGGTTCGGATGTTGTCAGTCCATACAATGGGTGCTATCAACTGTTATCATCCCCATATGTACTGTAGTGGCAAAACTGTCACAATCTACCTCCTAGCATGTTTAAAAGAACGTTATCAGGGTTATAATCGCTGTGAGTAGGCAGCGTGTTTCTGTAAACCCGAAAGTGTTGTGTTTTTGGTTTTTTCAGCTTATGTAACAGTTTTCCTAAACCTAACCTTAAACCTGACCCAGAGGACCAACCCTAACCCCCTCACCCTTGTGCCTGAACCTAACCAAGACCCTTTACTCTAAACCTAACCACGTAGCTAAAGACGGAGCCTGCTGTCATTGATTGTAACGGTGATAACGTACCTTTAAACCTCCTAGGAGGTACGGGAGGGGCAATCTGACCGCTACGTATGATTGATAACATCCAAAGCGGGTGCAACTGGGAGCATGTGAGAGTGGGCGGGGCATCTGAGAGTGGCTGGGGCAAGAGCCAAAGGAGCACAAACAGACTGAGGAGTAATGAACTGTCAACCAAGAAAAAACTGGAACATAGAAAAACAAGAAACTAATCAAATAAAATAAATCTATAAACAATGAACACAAAAAGCGACCTAAAGCAATCTAAATCACAAATCCTGACATGAACTAGACAAAACAACCTTTTAAATAAAAAGTCGGCACAGGATATGAGATGGCAAAGGGAATTTAAAGGGGACCAAATGTAGGATATATAATTTTTTGTGGTTTATCTGTGGGCTATCCAGACCATTTTCAGTCAATTTTATACACAAAATAATGCTTAGATAATAAAATATCCCCTTTCTAATTCTGCCAAATTTCACTTCCGTTCTAAACGACCGGTTTATGAATAATGAGGTCTGAAAGCCACGCCCTACAAAGACCTATTTACATTAACTACGCCCTCTGTAACAGCCAGTATCTCTAATATGTTGTTATTTTAAAATTAGCTCTTTTTTATTACTCATTTGACTTACTGTTAGTGCTAGTAGCTTAAGATAACTTACCAAAAGCCCTCTGCGCGCGCCGCCATTTGCAGCTCCTTTTTTTAGCATTAGCTCCGAGGCTAATGATAGCTTTTCCTCCTCCGAGCGGGCGGTGTTAGCTCCGCTCGTTGCATGCGGCGCTTTTGGGAGCGTGCTTCAGTCCACACACAAAGTTCACAGAATGTCTCCAGTTAATTTATCCGCATGAGCCAACCTTTGACCGGACCCCCGGACCTCAAAAGTCAGTAGCTCCCAGTCCCAACAACACCCGCACGCAGATGGTGTCTTCGCCGGCGGTCTGCAAAACAAAAGGCTTAAAAAAAATAAAATAAAAAAGGGATGCCGGGACACGAACCCGTGTCCTTCGGATGACGAGTCCGGTTCACTACCTCTGGGCCAACCGGGCAGTTATGCAAAAAGCAGTCTTTCATCGTATAAGAAATAATCACAACCACCTACATTTAGAACGCTGAAGTTTTGATTAGATTTTGATGAAGTGAAAGGTATTCTTAAAATAAATAAGTTGCTAATCTGAAAATATATCGATCAGTGGTGCTTGATGGTACAGACTGTCGCCCCGCGAGAGAGTGTGTGTGTCACGTGCACAGTTTTCTGCCGGCTGCGCGTTGGGAGCGATATTACACTAAAAATTGAACTAAAACGTAAAAATAACAATTATAAAGTATTATTATGTCGATGTATATATCTAGTCTCACCCCGATTTCTCCGAAACAAAAGGCTTTAAAAAAAAAGGGGGAAAAAAAAAGATGCCGTTGACAGGATGCGAACTCCACTCTCCTGCGTGGCAGTCAAGTGTCGTAACCGCTCAACCAAACTGACAGTTGTGCAAAAGTAGTCCTTCATCATATAAGAAACAAGTCCAAACCGCGAGAGTGTGTGTGCACAGTTTCAACGAGACAGAGTTCATTCAAACAAGGTAATAAAACATTCTGGTTTTACTCGAGATGTGCTGCATGGCTGGAGCAGGGCAAACCCCTAGCCCCCCATGGGCTAAATAAATGAATAAATGACCGCCAGGTCAGCTCCTAAACCGCTAGGCAACCGTGACATCTTTTATACTCAAGTGGGTGGAGCATCACCAGGGGTTGCTAGGTGAG
The DNA here is from genome assembly GCA_038048925.1 of Garcialebias charrua. Taxonomy (NCBI): domain Eukaryota; kingdom Metazoa; phylum Chordata; class Actinopteri; order Cyprinodontiformes; family Rivulidae; genus Garcialebias; species Garcialebias charrua. The sequence goes on along the minus strand of JBBPBX010043482.1, from coordinate 15,433 downwards.
GGGCTGGACTCAGGTTTGAGGTGATTGGCTACGGTTTGTGACGTCACAAACCGCAGGAAGTGTGAAACGGAGCGTTTTTAATCACAGACAAATAAATCTACTTAGAGTAAATAAACCACTGGGTGCATTTTTTTGGCACAAGGACTGTTTTTTTATGAAGTAAATACCCAAAGTTGAGTAAAAAAACATTAAAAAGTGAATTTTGCATGTGTGGTCCCCTTTAAAAATGTAGAAGTGAACAAACAAAACAGCAAACATTGGTCAGGAAGTTAAACTATAAAACTATACATAGTTCCCAGACACGCCCCCAGTATTGTGCAAACCGGTTTTCGCACCACATCTGTAGGCAGAAGAAGGCAAGATGGCGAACTAGCAGAGCAAATTATACGGACAACACGAGCTACCACAGCTTTACCAAGGAACAAGAGCAAACTGGCAGTGGTCGAGTTATATGAGTTTGAGAAAGAAATCATGGCAGACGAATCAGACAACTTGTCACAAAGTAGTTACTCCGATATCATTAATTATTTAATTAATACAAGGAGCGAGCGCAGACCGGCTTCACAACACACTGACTTCACAGCTTTAAATCCAAAAAAGATGTGTAAACTGTCTCAATCAGATCTAACCAGCTAAAAAAAGGTTTAACTAAAATAACACACAGCCAACAAACAGTCCAAGCTGAACACGGACCAGAACCAACCAGCACTTTGAGTCTTACCGTGTTGGAAGTTAGCATGTTGTTAGCATCTGGAGCGTGGCTCGCCGGAGCTCAGGTCGGACGGCGTGGATCCGCTGAGGCGGCCGCGGAGGCACGTCCACGTCCCATGGGACCGACGCGTCGCCCGCACGACTTGGCTCCCGTCGTCCTTCTCCAACTGGGACGGTCTGGTGGACCGTGAGGAGCAGAGGAGGCCATTGTCGCGTTAGCGAGATGCTAAGCTAACAGCATGCAAGACGGTTTGCTAAATAATGAAAAAAAAAAAAACCAGCTCTAACACACAGACAGTTGTACTCTAACATTGTTCTGACATAGTTTCACAAAATGATTAATGTAGAATATTTTGTTTACCGGCCAAAAGTACGACGTCTTCCAGAGCAGATCCAAGCCAGACTCAGAGCAGGAGGAGCTGTTGTCCAGTTTCTCCGATGAGATAAATCCTTCACGTTTTCTTTTTTTTTGATTAACTGAAACCTGCGCGTTGCCCAAACGTCTACCCGACTGGAACACCCACTGACACAACACGAAGTAACCATTGCAATTAATTAGAAATTAACAAAAAAAACAACGTGAAAAATGGACATCTATCAGAATGCGCTACAACTGCAGCATAGCCTACATGTGGGAGGGTCATAAAGGACAACCCACAGATGTGACGTCACATGGGAACTATGTATTTTGAACCTTTAAAAAAAGCTCTGACGTTACTTGAAGAAATGCACATCACCCACCACCGTGCATTCTGTGATTTTTAACAAAGTTCTCGCACAAGCTGTTCGAGCTCTGAGTACGTGAGGGGGTGGCTCTCAGTTACTACCACACCAACTTTTACTTCATTATCTATTTAATTGATTCACTAAGAGCCTTTTGCATGTTTGTTTAAACCCATATGGCTGAAAGGTCCAAAGTGTCTTGAAACGTTTGCAGATGTTCTCAGTTCATGAGTCCGTGGGCCATGCTTTGGGTCATGATGGAGACAGTAGTTTTAATGCCTCACTTTATGAAAACTGCAGTTACTGGGAATTAAACTCAGCAAAGGTTTGAGACTGAGATTGTGGCTTTTTGTCAAATGAATGTGCTGGCATGAGTCTGGGATTCAAAACCAGGATTTTTCATTTCATGGAAGACATTTCTTGAACGTCCAAAACGTCCAAGCTGCAGAACATCAGCAGGATGGCGGCTGGACTTGAGACGTTAAGCGGCTCATAATTTGTTTTAATCTGTGTTATTTATGCTTTTAAATTTTTTTAAAGACCTTCATTTAAGGTGTTACCGTAATTAAAAATGTCTGACAATAAAAATAAACTATCAGCGTCTCCTTTTATATAACCACCCCCACCCCACACACACAGAATTATGCCGGGTACCCACCAAACGCGTTTCGGGCAGCGGAAGCGGCCGGTTTACATTGAAAGTCTATGTAGAAACGCGGCGAGGTGCGGCAAATCGTGAAGCGGCGTGTTTTGAGCTTTTCAAGCAGCGCGGCAGCGCGCGGCAGTTCTTTTCCACGCACGCAACGCGTCCGAAGCAGCCGACGCGTCGAGCAGCCAAAGTTGAAATACTTGAACTTTCAACGCTCGACGCGTCGCAGCAACCAATCGGGAGAGCTCTGCTATGTGATGATGCAACGACAACAGGACTTTTTTTGGACTTTGTAAACTTACCCCATCGAGCCTCCATGAAGAAACCAGCCTCCAGTAAGAAACTTGGAATTTTTACAGTTGCCGCTGTCCGCTCGAGCGTACGATCACCCCAAACATAAAAAAAGTTTTAATCTCAACAAAGACTTCTGGAGCTGCAGTTCGGCTCGTAGAAAACCCACTCAAGTAGTAACGAGGCTCACAAACAGCTTATTTTATCTGCACAGGTACAAGAAACGAAACAAACCCGACCGGAAAAGGAGCCAGACCTCCTCCCACTGCGCGTCATCAAACGCGTCTTCAATGTGAACAGATTCTGGTGACAAGCGGCCAAAAGGGGGCGGCAAGAGCGTTTTTGACGCTCCAGACGCGTTTGGTGGGTACCCGGCATTAGGCATACGATAAAAACATTCCCCCAAAAGATGAATGCTAAAACACCTGGGTTTGTATAAATGAATAAATTACGTCTCTTCCATTTAGTTGCTGGTTGTTTGTTGTTGAATCAGTTTTATCATGCTGGTGAAACATTTGTTGAATTCAGGAGTTAATTGTCTCAGAGCTGAACCTGTAGCTCGTGCTTCAGGGTGAAGTGAGGATAGATCCAAGTCGTCGACCAAGTGCCTGCAGGCGACGCTCACACAGGAGTGTCATCAGGAGTGTTCGCTCCCAGGTTGTAAATATTTGCTGAGACTTTACGACACCGTCTGTTCCTCTGCTCTGAGGACCCCTGCACAGAAACATCATGCTCTGTTCCCATCAGCCTCTTTTTGTCAGGATGTGTGTGTTGGTTGTTTTTGGGCGTCTTTTGTGCTTATGGTTCGGTTATCGTGTTTTTTATGGGTTTAATTCTGTTCCTGTTTCCAGTTATCTTTCCACTGTTGGCCTCCGCTCTGCCGTCCTTCTCCTCCCACTCGCACCTGTTCGCCATTTTTATCAGTCCCACCTTCAGCCACCTTGTTGGCTAGTTAGGAGGCTGAGATGGGGAAGAGGCAGGGCATCCGACTCAGGACCCGAAAGTCCCAGGTTCGATCTCCAGCCATTCCCACATGCCATACTGTCTCTGAGCAAGACACCTAATCCCTAATTGCTCCCTGGGCAGCTTAGCTGCCCACTGCTCCACCTGGGTGTATTCCAGGTGAGATGGGTTAAATGCAGAGAACCAAACATACAATGACAACACATTTCACTTTGGTTATTTAACGCCTTGTCAGGCTGCATTCCTTGATCCATCCTCTGCAAACTGTGACACTTCTGGTGATTTTTCAACATTTTGAACCAATAAAAGCTTTGCCGTGATTCAGATTGAACCTCTCATCTGTATTTCTCCTCCATATGTGGCAGCTGTCTCTAATCCAGACTTTTCCACTGTTGATAACGTCTGCAGGGACATTTCTGAAGTGTTCCTGTCTCCTCACACGTCTCTTGAGATCCCAGCATTCCCTGAAGGATTTCTCCCTTCTGGTATCATTTATTTTCTCCCAAATATTCAGCCCACATTCTGGTGCTTCTTCAGCTCACAGCAAATATTTTGACATTTTCATCCTGTGGGAAGGTTGTGTGGAAAGTAATTTTTATGAGAAACAGAATATATTGGTTCTACTATCCCCCGCTGCACAAAGGTGAAGGTAGATGATTAGGATTTTGCTTGTTAGCAAAAAATCCCATGAGCCACTGGAAGAATTTTAATAAAGCTTTCATAAATTAGTCATTGGACGTGCATTTACAACATATTAACTTTTGTTGTCAATCCAATTCAAGATGTGTGTCACAGCTAATGGACATTAAGCACTGAAATAATTGACTCATTCAGTTTTACAGATCTTGAGCTAAAATTGAATGTGGTAGTAGCTGATATTCATTCACAACATACTGAGACTGACATCTCACAATAAAATGTTGTCATCTCAACAGATAGTCTTATTTAAAACTCATGCATAAATGGCTTTCCTCACAAGAAATACAAAGTATTTTATTATTAATGTTTTTGTTTGTTTTCAGGCTCGACATTTGTTCAGAGTCACGATTAATAAGACCAGCAATCAAAATATAAATTTAAAGGGTTTTGCAGACAAAATTATCAGATAAATATGAACCGTTTCGCCTAAAATCATGTCACTGTGCAACAGTATTGCTGTTATCTCGTTAAGACATCGTTTCTGGTGAATACTTTTTCTGTTAACATCTGACACCTTGAAGAAGAATGCAACAGGCTTCTCTTTTCAAATCCAGGACAAGAGGCCCACCATTTGGGGTATGCTGGTGAAGATCACCATTTGGGGTGATTTCCAGTTTCACTTCTTTCCAGACTGGTTAAAGATATGTCTTCACCTCCCGTCTGATGGATCTCATCGTAGTCTGTTTGCATTCCTTACATGTTTTTTTACTGACTGCACTTGCAGCCAAACTTACATGACGTCATGCTGAAGTGTTTAGTTGTGCTGAATACGTACCCACGAGGCCCTGCAGGAGAACCAGGGACCAACGGAGTACGAGGTAACCGCTCACCAGAAGAAAATGTTCGTTTTTAAAGAAGGGGGTGGAGAATTCCTGGCTTTGTCATGTGCTGCAGCAATGCAAGAACTGAAATGTGGAAAAATACTCATCCTGTTTTGACTCGATGAGAGATTGAGCACAGACAGATGGGAAAGGAGGGCTTTGATGAAAAAGGCAATAAATACATCTCGATGGGAAAACTGGGACATAAAATACAGAGCTGGAAGAGAAAAGAGACTTTCTGTCCTCAAAGAGCCGCTCTTTTAAAGGACTCGTGTCTGGAGTGACAAAGGGATTCCAGTCGAGAGTGGGTCAAGACCTACAGGGCTGTTGTTGGAGGCTCAGGCCTCTGTTTTGAAGCTCATACGGCTTGTTTGAATCTCAAGCCAATTATCAGATTAAAGAGTCCAGAGGAAGCTCTGCAATCCTGTGAATAAATCCCTAAATTGCTCAGAGAAACTGTCATGGGGCCCTCGCAGCAGGTCAGGTCAGACAACGGTTTATCCCTGATGTGGGCATGGAAATGATCAGCGAGGCCATGCAGTTATTTATTATTCCAGTCTTTTATTTACACATAGGTGAAATGCATATTTTATTATATTTATTTACCAAAACTAAAGTTAAAAACTGTGATCTGTTTTGTTTTTATCAAACTTACTGCTTTCATTAAGAGCAGATGATCATCTACAGGCGTGTTTTAATTAAAACTAGATTTCCTGTAGTGTTTTGTCTAGATTACTACGATGTCAGGGAGGAAGGACATCAGCCGTAAAGAAGCAAAAAGGTTGCTGCTCAATGTGGGAAGGAGAAGTTGTTTTAAAGAATTATGTGCTCCATCATTCTTTAAGCGGGAAAGATTACTTGGGAGTGGAAAAGTTCACCCCGAGGTCAGGCTCAGAAAAACGACAAGAACTTCATCGCAGACTCAGAAACTTTACATTTCGGTTGGATCCAAGAATACAGACGAGCGCGAGGAGTTTGAATAAAATTAATATTCATTTTATTTCGTAAACAAAAAAGGAAGTTTTTGGAGCAAACAGAACAAACAAGAATCAGACACGGGATGACGAGGAGGCTGTGGTGCAGGAGCACACAGTGCTCAACTGGAGGTGAAACAGAATAAAAAGGCTGGGCCTACTGACTAACATCTGGTCCAGCTCCCACCTTGAAGGAGTCCGACTTACTTTGCCAACAATGCGAACCAAACTCTTTCATAGGGACTGAATCTTTAGAGCTGAACTAGAAGTGTTGATTGATTTTGGCTGCAGGGGATGAACTGCGTTAGTAGAAATGATGTTTTAACTTGTTTTAAGTTAACTGCAGCCTCTGGGGTTAAACTTGCCCACAGAGCAAACTTGTCCCTCTGGAGTCCTGCTAACCGGTAATGAGAGTCATTAAAAACAATTCAATCAAGCCCAGAAGAAGTCTGATGAAAGTCGAACACTCTGAGCTTCCTTAATTAGTTCCCCGCTCCCTCTCTCCTTCATCTGCTGACAGAATAATGGCTTCCCTGAGAAGTGGTCAGATGTTAATGAACATGGCAGCTTCTTCTCCAGAGGGAACAAAGTGGGTCTGTTGTTTTACGACATGAATCATCTTGGAAAGTGTGAGCGTGGGACAGAGAAGGTGTGGACGAATGGGGGTGGTGGCCTTCAGGACTTTGTAGTGACTATGCAGAAACAGTAGTGACTCACTGTGCTCAGCTGTGGATGGATGTTCACCACTAACGGTGGTACTTTCTGTTTTTTCATACTGGTGGAAACTAACTGGAATTCCATTCATACCCTGCAATATGTGCTGATGTCATTTGTGTAAATAAAACAGCAGAAGAAGACGACGAGGTTCTTCTTAAAGCACCGGCTGTAGCCGGGCTTTTTCTGCAAGCTTAGGTTTAGTTTTTGTGTCTGCGATGTGGACCTTTTCTATCCCAGCCACACAAATCAAATATAAATGAAAAAAATGTTTTATGGCGAGTTAGATAAGATGAAAACTAGCTAAATGAGCTGAAAGTCATCTACTATAGATGAGCTGAAGGTTGGCTAGACAAGGTGATGGCAAGTTAGATGACAAAAGGGCTACCGTACTGAAGGCTCCCTAGATGAGCTGAAGGGTAGTTATATAAACTAACGGTTACTTTGATGAGTTGAAAGCTAGCTAGATTATATGAATGCTAGCTATATGAGCTGCAGGCTATACAGATGAGCTGAAGGTTATCTAGATGAGCTGAAGGCTAGTTAGATGAGATTGATACTAGGTATTTGAACTGAAGGCTTGATGGATGAGATAAAAACTACATAAATTAGCTAAAGGCAAGCAAGGCTGCTCAAATGAGCTGTAGGCTAACTTAAAGAGAATAAAGCTATATAGATGAGCTGAAGACAAGACAAGATGAACATCAGAAAGATGAGCTGAAAAGTAGTAAAGTGTAGGTTTAGATGCACTTGATCAACACAACAAAAATGAGTTAGCGTTGTGCTAAACAAATTGACTTTGAACTTAAAAATGTAAACAGACGAAACTGAAGTGGCTTAGAAATAATTTTACCATCAAACATGAAAGGACCATTTTACTTTGTGCTAATGAGGCCAGGTCGCTGTGGGCTCTTCTCATTCCCACGTCCACACTGCTGAAGCATTCTGGGAGCTTGTTTTTGCTGCGACCCTTCACCTCACTGAGCAGGTAAAGCCTGAACTATTGAATTACTGCTGACAAGCAGAACAAATGGGTTCGGAAATAAAAGATATATATTACAACCTGATGTTTATTTTACAGCCTTCACCTGTCAGCTGGTGGTCGATCCCAGAGTGAGCCTGGAGACATGTTTGACGAGGAGCCATTAAACAGGAGACTGGTTGGATCAAAACCAGTTTAAGGATGCCGGAAAGTTTTTTTGTCTTATGTCAGAAACTTAGTTTTTCTTTTTAAAACGTTTTTTTTTTAATTTCTCAAGCCAATTATTCATCGTCATAGCTGCATTATATTGTAATATTTTATCATAAAAATTTGAGGTTACTTCAGATTTCACCACAAGGTTTGACAAAAAGTTTGTTTCATTGCTTTAATTATGAAAATAGCATTCCTTGAAGGAACACATTATGCCCACTGCTTTACATGCTAAAGTTTTCAAAAGGATCTTAATCTGTGTGTTGGGATGACTCTCAGCTATTACCGCATCAAAACAGAGTCAAATATCTGTTAAAGTCATCGAGTTACAGCCATTTATATGTTCCTGAAGTTAGATTATCTGTGGCAGCCATTTTAAATCAAGCGGACTCCAAAAGTTAAATAGTCGTAGACGTACATCCAATAATTATTCTCTGAAAGGTTCATCAAAATTCATCCATGGCTTTATGAGATATTTTGCTAACAGGCAGGGTTGATTCAAACAAGTACCTGTAATACCCATGTTCTAAGTATGAACTTCACATGATTTGTCAGTGCTCAGCATACAATTTGGAGATGACTCTCAGCTACTACTGCGCCAAATATGAACTCAATATTTGTAAAATTGACTGAGTTATACTCGTGTTTGCAAAACGAAAGTTACTACTGTAACTACGGTTCTATGAATCCCGGATGACCGCCAGGGGCGGTGCTTTCAAGCACGAATGAACATTCTTGCGCATGCGCAGGTCGAGTACAAATAACAACGTCACCCCGTGACCTGCCGGGGACCCGCGTGACTCTATATAGGCACGTCATGTCCGGGACCCAGTCCCTCAATCTTCTCGCAAAGCAAGGATTCCGAGGGACTAAGCACCCTGGCGGTCATCCGGGATTCATAGAACCGTAGTTACAGTAGTAACTTTTGTTCTATTTCATCCCTCCTGACCGCCAGGGGCGGTGCTTTCAAGCACGGATGACGCATGGCAACAGGAATCGTCAACGTTCAAGGAACAACAACCACGCCACTCACCTCATTGTGAAGGGGAGACATGCTGCTCCAGAACTCCTTGAAGGGGATAGGGCGCAGCCACATTCACCCGGTAAAATCGAGTAAAGGTACTCTGCGACGTCCAGGAGGCCGCACGGCAAATACTGTCCAACAATACCCCCGTCATGGCAGCAAACGAGGTCGACATGCCCCTCGTAGAGTGGCACGTCACCCCCGCCGGTAGTGGCCGGTCCTGCAAGGCATAAGCTTTGGAGATCAAATCCACAACCCAGTGCGCTAGTCGCTGTTTAGAGAGTGCCTGATCTGGACGTGGGCCAGCGTAGCACACAAAAAGGCCATCCGTCCTCCGGATGGGCGCCGTAGCGGCTATGTACGCCTCAAGTGCACAAACAGGGCACAGCCGTTCGGAGGAACCACCGGGGTCAAACCGGGCAAGATAGAGCGGTTGGGTACTACCGGCTGGTAGGGACACTTTAGGCAGAAATGTCACATCAGGCCACAGTGTGACACCTGAGCCATCAGAGTTCCATCGGCAACAAGGCTAGGCCACAGAAAGAGCCTGCAATTCCCCTACATGCTTCGCAGAAGCCATAGCTAAAAGAAATGCCGTTTTCATGGAGAGCCATTTAAGGTCCGCAGACGTCAGGGGCTCAAACGGGGGGGGGGAACGAAGAGCCTCAAGCACCAGAGAAAGGTTCCATGCTAGCACCATAGGGCGTTTGGGTGGATGCAAACGCCGAGCACCTCTTAAAAACAGTGCAACGTCCTTGTCCCAGCCTATCGAACATCCGTTCAGGCCGACATGCCAACGAGAAATGGCAGCCACATACACCTTTAAGGTAGATGGGGATCGTCCACGATCCAGTAACGCTTGCAGGAAGGTCAGTATGTCAGAGACTGAACACTGTACCGGATCCTGCCCATTATCGTGGCACCAGGCCACAAAGGCCGTCCATTTATTAGTATACACGGCCCGCGTGGAGGGCGCCCACGCGTTAGCCATCATACCATACCATACCATACCATTTTATTTATAAAGCACTTTAAACAGGAACAAGTCCACCAAAGTGCTGGACAAACAAACACGCAACAGGCAACACATACAATGAAGTACAACACGAAAAACATAAAAACATTGCAGATCATAAATCAAACGATCCAGTACACATCAGCTGGCATTGAAAGCGATGGAGTAGTAGTGAGTTTTTAACCGGGATTTGAAAACCGAGAGGGAGGGGGCCTGTTTGATGAGCAGCGGTAACTCGTTCCAGAGTCTTGGGCCTGCTACAGAGAACGCTCTGTCACCCCTGCGCTTAAGGCGAGTTTCTGGAACTATTAAGAGTACCTGATCCTCTGACCTCAAAGCACGTGGAGGGACATATGGGTGTATCAGATCCGAGAGATAGGCGGGGGCGAGACTGTTCAGCGATTTGTAGACATACATGAGAATTTTGAATTGGATTCGAAGATGAACCGGTAGCCAGTGAAGGGAGGCCAAGACTGGTGTAATGTGCTCTCTTTTGCGTGTGCTGGTTAAAAATCGGGCAGCTGCGTTCTGAACCAGTTGTAATCGTGCAATGGTGGCTTGACTGACGCCAAACAGAAGTGAATTGCAGTAATCAAGCCTAGATGTAATGAATGCGTGAATCACTGTCTCCAGGTGCTTTTTGGATAATATGGGCTTCAGCTTAGACAGACGCCTCAGCTGGAAAAAACAGGATTTGACAATCATGTTTACATGACTGTTGAGTTTCATGGAAGGATCCATTATCACTCCCAGATTTTTGACTTTTTGTTTTTCGGACAGGGGTATGTCCTACCATCGTATGTCCTACCGGCCCGGCGTATCCTAAAAAGGCGGGTCCCGACCTCGCAGGGGCCAGACCCAGAGTTGGAGCCGGTCCGGGTCCGGGTGCAGAACCCGACCCTCCATCTGGGAAAGAAGGTCCGTCCTGGAGGGGAGACGCATCGGCGAGCCGGAGCAGAGTTCGCGCAACAGAGGGAACTAAGTCCTTGCTGGCCAGAAGGGGGCCACCAGGAGCACCGTGTACCCCTCCTGACGAATCCGCAGGAGGGTCTGAAAGAGAAGGCTGAAGGGCGGAAAGGCATAAAGGAGGGACCGGGGCCAGTCGTGCGCCAACGCATCGTGGCCCAGAGGTCCGCCGTCGCCCAGGGAGAACCAAAGGGGGCAGTGAAATGCGTCCCCCAAGGCAAAGAGGTCCACGTCCGCTCTGCCATAGACCGACCATATCATCTCCACCACTTCGTCGTGAAGCTTCCACGTGCACTCCCCTGTAGGGATGGGAACCGAGAACCGGTTCTGTTAGAGAACCGGTTCTTAAAAGTCCAATTCCATGGAATTGTAGGATGCTTGTCTTAACGATTCAGCTTATCGGTTCTGCAGACTCCTGGTGGTGACGTGTTTAAGCGCTGACATCACAGACATGCGCCGCGCCCGAGTGGTGGTGGCGTCTAAATAAATATTTCTTAGCTGACTTCATAGCAGACGTCCTTCTGAGCTTAACGAAATGTTCAAATCAGCTGGATTTAAAAAAAAAAAGTTCGCGGAATTTTAGGCAGGCGCCAGGCGGGTCAAACCGGACGCTTTCTTTCTTTAAATTTAGCTAAATAAACGCTTAAAAAATATATTTCTTAGCTGACTTAATAGTAGACGTACTCTTGAGTTTAACGAAATGTTCAAATAAGCTGGATTTTAAAAAAAAAGTTCGCTGATTTTTATGCAGGCGCCAGGCGGGTCAAACCGGACGCTTTGTTTCTTTAAATTTAGCTAAATAAACGCTTAAAAATATATTTCTTACCTCACTATAGCAGACGGGCTCCTGAGCTGAACCAAATGTGAAATCAGCTGGATTTAAAAATCCGCGGTGTGGTTTATGAGTGGATATAACTTCTGGAAGTGGTCCCTCTTCCTCTTCACTCTCTGAGTCCTCTGCTGGCTGCTGCCTACAGCGCCTCTAAAGCGGCCGAAACTGGTACTGCACCATTTTCGCCAAAAATGAAAAACGAAGAATCAGAGCGAAAAATGAGTCTAAAAATATGGGAAAAAATCCATAAATAAATTCTTTATGAACACAAATGGTTTACTATATTTTATTACCCAAATGAGAATTGATAACAGAATTGATAAGGAATCGAATCGATAAATGACATCGATAAAGGCATCGATATTGATAATTTCTTATCAATTCCCATCCCTACTCCCCTGGGAGTGGCAGCTGATGGGACAGGGAATCCGCCGGCACATTCTGTCCCCCTGGGATGTAGGCTGCTCGGAGGCTGGCCAGGCACGGAGCAGCCCAGGTCAGAAGACGTTGCGTCCAACGCAACAGTTTCTGTGACCTGGTCCCCCCCTGGCGGTTGATGTGACAAACCACAGTGGTGTTGTCCGACCTCACCAGTACATGCTTCCCCCGCAAGCCTGGAAGGAAGCTATGAAGGGCCAGAAGCACGGCCCGTAACTCTAGGACATTGATGTGCTCTGTGCCCCATGTCCGGGACCACGTTCCCTGTGCCATGCGACCTCGCCAGGTGGCACCCCGGCCCGTGGAGGATGTATCCGTAAACACAACCTCCCAATGGCACGGGAGGGAACCGAGCGGGACCCCCGCTGTCATAAAAGACCTCACCCTCCATTGGGACAGAGACTGAGGGCTCACCCGAAGTCGTCTGAGGTGATGAGCATTCCGCGAGGCATCCAACTTCAAGCTGCTCAGCCACATTTGAAAGGGCCTTAGCGACAGTAGCCCCAAGGGCACCACGGAGGATGCAGCTGTAAGCATCCCCAGGAGACGAAGGTACCGTACCAGAGGCGGTGCCAGACCGCGCCTGAAGTCTGGGAGTAGGTGCAATATATTGTCGACCCGCCGGGGCGACGGGCGAGCAGTCATCGACATAGAATCCAAGGCAATGCCCAAAAAGACAGTCTCCTGAGAGGGAGTCATGCTCCTTGCTTGGCACATGAAAATAAGCATCCTTGAGATCGATGGACGTGAACCAATCACCCGGGGAAATCGCCCTCAAGACATCCTTGGTGGTCAGCATGCGGAAAGGCATGACCTTCAAGCACGCGTTCAAGCCCCTGAGGTCCAGAACCGGACGCAGATCCCCGGTCTTCTCCGGAACAAGAAAATAAGTGGAATAAAAGCCCCCTGGATCCAGCAGGGGGTCCACAGGCAATATAGCCCCCTTGGCCAGTAAGGTGCAGATCTCGTCGTGCAATGCCTGTGCCTTCAACAGGTCGCGGATGACAGTCATCTTGACCCGGCCAGGAACGGGTGGCCGGCGGCGGAATTGAAGGCGATACCCCCGGGACAGGGAGGACAACACCCAAACATCCGGCGTGTGGGCAACCCAGTAGTTGAGCTGTCTCGGGGCAAAATAACCGACCGCCGGCACTAAGGAATCATCTGCGGGCCCCCCAACCCCTCGAAGGCCTGGGAGGATACCGGCTAGACTGCGCCGCTCGAAAGGAGTGAGACGGCCCAGCCCCAGCCGGGTCAAGAGTCTGACCCCTCTGACCTGGAAAAGGTCTCTGGGTCGATCCCCGACCCCGCATTGGAACCTGAGACACAACGAGGGAAGGAGACGGGCGCGAGGACATCCGCGAGGAGCCCGCACCTGTCCAAGTGCCAGCTGGTTGGCGATCACGTCTGTGAAGTCCTGCCAGCTGCTGCCTTGTACGAAACGCCTGAGCCGTACGGTCCAAGGCGTCCAGTGCCGCAGAGCCAAACAGTTCCCCCGGAACCACAGGTAGGTCCCGTAGCGTCCTCCGACAAGGCTCAGTGAGCGGCGACTGCGCCAGCCAGACCTGGCGGCGAGCACGCACCAGTGTGGAGAGTGTTCGGCCAACCTCTCTAGTCATTAAGGCAAAGGCCTGCAGAGATGCATCAACCAGGCCCTGCGTGGAGTGGTCCATCGGAACAGACTCCAAAGAGGAGGACAGGGCCAGCATGAGATGGGAAAGAGTGTTCCCAATCCGGCCCATGCGGGCCCCAGAATTATAGGCCCTGCAGAGAAGGTTGTCAGTAATACGGCACTGAGGCCGCGGACAACGGGCATTGGGCCGCAAGGCCTCGTCAGGAGGGACAATAAGAGAGGCGATGCTCGGTTCCACTGCAGGCATCTGCCCCAAGCCAACCTTGGGTGCCTCCTGCATGGGCGCCAGGACCCTGCCATCCCGTGTCGGACGTGAAAACGCCCTGGTGTCAGACCAGCAGGCATGTAGTTCCCGAACATACTCTTCTGAGGGGGGAACCACAAGGGCCACTTCCGATGTACGGCGCCTAAAAAATGCGCTGGAAGCTGCAGGCTGGGCCTGAGGGACACTAATCTGCAGGCGGGCAAAAGCCGTTCGAATGGCGGCTGTCACGGACTCCTCCACATTGTCCTGGGAGACAATGGAGTCAGACCCAGACGTCCCGGAGCCCTGCTCCGAAAGGTCCCCACGAAAGTGAGTGTCAGAGGCCGCCAATGAAAGAGCATTGTCACCAGCGACTGATGCGTCATCCCGCTCGGGAGGGAGCGCCTTGTCCCGGCCATCATCTGTCTGAAAGGACTGGAGGAGGGCCTTCATGCGGGCCAGCTCGGCGGTGAGGTGATCCACTTTCGTGGACAACCTGTCCTTATCGGGCCGTCTGGCTCTCTTTGCCGGCCGCATAGGTGCGGCCACAGCAGGCCGTTTGCTCACCGCCTGACCCGGTGGCAACGTGCTACGTGGCGAAGCACACGTCCCGTCGGTAGGCCGCTCCAGCGCAGCCAACCGGTCCCGTCTAATCGACCAGGACATGACGGCACAGTTGGGGCAAGCGTCAGCTGACAGCGCCTCTTGGAGATGCCCCACACCGAGACAGGAGGGACATAAGTCATGTCCGTCCTCGGGCTGAAGCGGCGTCAGACAGGTCGAGCAACACAAACTTTGCAGCATCATGCTCGAGAAGCGTGAGCAGTCAGCCACCAAGAGGAGTCAAGCACGAGCAGAAAACGCCACAGGCGACTCTGTTAGCAGGGAGAAAAACCAAATGTCACTCTAAAAACGACTTCAGTGGTGAAGTTAAATACAGTACAGAACCCAGTGCGAGCGTAGACGCCACTGGTGAGCTGAAATGACAAACAATAGACAACTCAGTGCGAGCAGGAAACGCTACAGGTGAGTTGGACAATAATCAGGTAAATTAAGTAACTCAAACACGAGCAGGAACGCTACAGGTGAGTTGGACAATAATCAGGTAAATTAAGTAACTCAAACACGAGCAGGAACGCTACTGGTGAGTTGAAACAAACAGCCAACAGAAAGACTCAACGCCAGCGAAAACGCTACAGGTGAGTTGGACAATATTCAGTAAGATAAACTCAAACACGAGCAGTACACGCTACTGGTGAGCAGAATAAATGTTAACAGAAGTTAAACACCCCGCTAGCGAAAACGCTACAGGTGAGTCACATAAACAACAAAAGTTAAACACCACGCTAGCGAAAACGCTACAGGTGAGTCATATAAACAGAAGATTAACTCCACGCGGGCAGAACGCCACCGCTGTGAGAGTAAAAAAGAGCAGAACTTACCAGTCGTCGTCGAAGCGACCGAAGAACTGGTAAGATGCGAACAGCTCGTGCAGCCCTGGAGGGCGAGACTTACCCGCAACTCCGACCAGAGTTGGTCATGTG
>JBBPBX010043481.1:0-27898 GCA_038048925.1 Garcialebias charrua | reverse complement strand
AGTCTAGTGATCAAATTGATGAAGTGGATGAACTAGAAGATGAATCTAAAATGGATTCCGACTGTGTTTCTGTGGCTGGCAGTGTTTTCAACACTGAGAACCACATTCTGGAAGAGATTAATGAGTTTTTGGATGATACTTATGGCTAGTAGTTGACATCAAAGAACATTTTCCTGATGCTGAGAAGTTCATTAAGACTGTCTCCATGCTTCAGAAAGCTGTAAATTTAAACTTATTAAATGAAGAAAAAAATGTTACTGCCTTAAGGAACATGTTAAATTATTAAGGTAAATTTTAAAAGCATCTCAATCAAAAGTGGCAAGGAAAATGAAACTCGCAAGATAACTTCATGATCAAAAAGAACTTGCAGGTTTTTGTTGCCGTTCGCTCTTATCTGTCCCACAGCTGCTCTTTTCTCTCCTTACATTAAGGATTTAAGGGTGGCCTCTCTGAACATAAATGGGGGAAGAGATGCACAAAAGAGAGCTTTAATATTTGAACTTATTAAACAAAAAAGCTTGTATATACAGTATATATACAGTATATATAGTGGTGTAGTCTACATTTTTGTAGTGGGCATACCGTGCTTAGAAACCAAAGTACACTGGTTAGTAAAGTGTAACGTCAATTTATTTTGATTTTAAGCATATTGAACAGTTCCAAATTTCTCTGATGCTTATATTTGAATAAATGAACAACAAACTTTGTACAACAGCTGGCTTTGTATTAAAAACATGTTATATAATTTATAAAACAGTATCAAAGAAAAGCACTGCACACCAATAGATTGTTACAGAAGTGTTTAACTGTCGTTTAACGTATCAATGACATGTACCTAATGGTATGTCATGTACCATTGGGCACTTTTAAGTGGGTATACTGAAATTCTTAAGTTTTTCTAGTGGGTATACTCCATATACCCGAGTATCACGTAGACTACACCACTGAGTATATATACAGTATATATACAGTATATATATAGATAGATGGATAGATAGATAGATAGATAGATAGATAGATAGATAGATAGATAGATAGATAGATAGATAGATAGATAGATAGATAGATAGATAGATAGATAGATAGATAGATAGATAGATAGATAGATAGATAGATAGATAGATAGATAGATAGATAGATAGATATTTGCAGGAAAACCATAGTCCTTCCATCCAATTTCTTCTGCTTCTCCGGGGTTGGGTCGTGTGGCGAGGCCTAGACTTCCCTCTCCCCAGTCACTTGGGCCAGCTCCTCCAAGGGAATCCCAATGTATTTCCAGGCCAGACAAGAAATATAGTCCCTCCAGCATGTCCTTGGTCTTCCTCTGGGTCTCCTCCCGGTGAGACGTGTCAAGAACACCTCACCAGGGAGGCGTCATGGGGGCATCCTAACCAGATGCTCGAACCACCTCAACTGGCTCCTCTCAACGTGGAGAAGCACTGAGTCCCTCCCGGATGACTGAGCTTCTCACCCTCTCTCTAAGGGAGAGCCCAGACACCCTGCGGAGAAAACTCATTTCGGCCGCTTGTATCCGAGATCTCGTTCTTTCTGTCACAACCCAAAGCATCCAGAGCTTCGACTTTTGACTCAGCTCTCTCTTCACCACGACAGCACCCGCTTCACTGCAGACACCACACCTATCTGCCTATCGATCTCTCGCTCCATTTTTCCCTCAAACGAGAACAAGTCCCCAAGATACTTAAACTCTTCCACTTGGGGCAGGACCTTCTCCCTGACACAGAGAAGGCATTCTACCCTTTTCTGGCTCAAGACCATGGCCTCGGATTTTGGGGTACCAGTTTGGGGTACCAGGCAGGCCCTTTGATACGGGCTGTTAGGTCCCTGTATGACTGGTGTCAGAGCTTGGTCAGCATTGCCGGCAGTAAGTCGAGTGCATTCCAGTTGAGAGTTGGACTCCGCCAAGGTTGCCCTTTGTCACATATTCTGTTCATAACTTTTATGGACAGAATTTCTAGGTGCAGCCAAGCTGTTGAGGGGATCCGTTTTCGTGGCCTTAGGATTGTATATCTGCTTTTTGCAGATGATGCGGTCCTATTGGCTTCATCAAGTCATGATCCACAACTTTCGCTGGAGCGGTTCACAGCCAAGTGTGAAGCGACCAGGATGAGGACCAGTTCCTCCAAATCCAAGGTCAATCCGAGGAAACCCATAGTGATGATAGAAATTAAATAGACTGGGATTTATGGTGGGCGGACAATATGCCCTCAGTCATGGGACAAGTTTTAGAGCAGGGGTTGCCATCTTGTTTTCTTCTATGTTAAATATAACTATTATCTCGAACGCAGAGACTGTGAAGGGGAATTTATTAGTGAAAGTTCAGATTGAGGATTTTATTTGTCAGTTCGATAATATATATGCTCCCAACCAGGACTTTGAAATGGAAGGTGTTTTTAAGACTTTGGATGAAAAATAATAAGCATAGATTTGAGGAAATACATTTGTATAATTTTAGATGGTGATTGGAATTGCTATACTAACTGTGTTAGACACTAGAGAAGAATCACATATAAGATCATCACGTTTTCTGTCTAAATTGCTGAAGAAAGCAGATTTGGCTGACGCTTGGAGAATGAAAAACCCTTCAAGCAGACAGTATACCCGAGTTATAATTTCTGATGCTCAAGGTAGTGCTGCAAGGTTAGACAGGTTTTATATTCCTGGTTCCTTCATCACCCGTGTTTTAAATGGTCTGATTTTTCCTGTTGGTTTTTCAGATCATCATCTAATTTCTATAAAAAATTACATTTTCATCTACAGTACTAAGAAACAACAATATTTTGGTTGTTTTAATGTTAAATTACTATAGATTCTGGTTTTTATGAAAATTTTTAATTGTTTTGGATTCACTGGAGATCAAAGAAATGTGAATTCCCCACATTTATTCAAAAAGTAGGAAAGGCTCAAATTAGGGTATTTTGCTTCTTTTGGTACCAGTTAACATTAAGAGAACTGTGCAGAAGCTCGAAGAAGAGATAAAATGCCAGGAAAATGTTTCTGTCTCAAAATCAACCCCACAGACTTCACTTCAATCCAAAAGACTTGAACTAATAATAATAATAATAAATTCAATTTATAACGCACTTTTCATTAATGAAAATCTCAAAGTGCTACAAAGTGCAACAGAATTAAATGTCAATAAAACAAGTAATAAAACAAGTAAAATCAATAACAGTATCAACTAAGATCAAAGATAGAATCATGAGGAGGCAGAGTATGCTTGGTTAAAAAGAAAGGTCTTCAAGCCGCTCTTAAAGTCAACCAGTGACTGTGGAGCTCTTACTGAACTCGTTACAAGAGAGAGCCAAAGGATCTTGTCAAGGCACATTTTAAATATCCAAGAAATGGATGCACCTACTACCTTCTCTTTTAGACTTCAGCAAAACTAGCTATTTGGATGACCTGAAAGAACCAGATGGTAAGCCAGGGCTGGAATGATGTGGTTGTGAATGTTAAAGGTTTGCTTGCAGCCTGTTTGAAAGTAGAGCATGCTTTTTACACCATCAGCAGCAGCCTTAGCTCGTTAAAGACCTCTGGGGAATCAAACTGATTTTATGTTCTTTGAGAGAGGATGTTTCTTTTTTTATTCTTTTTTTTTTTTATCAAAGACTTTTTTATTTATTTACATTCAACAACAACAAAAAAGAAGAAAAAAATAAAACAAATAACAAAAAGAATGGATTAATGGATTAGGGCCTCATCCTCAGTAAGTAGGGTGTTGCTTCAGTCAGTCATGGTAAAGAAAGTGTTAACTCGAAAGGTAAAATCTTGGTTCACCTTGTTCAACTTGTTCCAACCCTCAACTATGGTCATGAGGTATGGATCATGACAGTTTTCCAGGCACATCCCACTGGGGCTGAATGATTTTGGAAAATATTCCAATTGTGATTTTTCACCTCAATATTGCGATCTAATATGCAGTTATTTTTCAATGTCTTCTTCTCATGTATTTTTCAATGAACACAAACAATAAATCAATTTGTTTCAGTTGCAAAAAAACTCCACTGTTTTCAGCTCCACTGCAACTCTGTTAACACATTGTTTGTATAGCTCTGGGATAGCAACTTTGCTAAAATGTGTGCACGAGGGCGTTCTGTACCGCTCATCTATTTTATTCACCAAAGCTGCTATGAACTCTGTTACTGCTCGAGTTATTTCCACGTGCCGTTTTGAATTATGTTCATACAGAGTAAAACCTTCGAACAGTTCGGTCAGTGATCCCTGTTGGCTGCTACTTTGCTTACTTGAAGGTGAAGCACTGGTTGGTGACATTCTAGTCATGCAACTATCGTAAATGGCTTTGTGGTGTTTTTTTAAAGGAGAAATGTAATCAAATCTGAAAAAATTGATATAACAAGAATTTCATATAGTAAACAACACACATAAACATACTTAGTATGCTTTTTTTCAAGTCAGTAGCTTAAAGAAATAGTTTTTTACATTTTTCCTGCTACATGCTGAAGTGCAGTGATTTCTGTAGTAATTTTCTGGACGCACTTTTATGACACAATTAAGACCTCCTTTGCTATCTTACAATAACACTGAAGCTATAAACCCATCATTACTGTCCTCCTGTCTGTCATTTAAAATGGAAGCAGAAGACTTTTTTGAATCTGAAGGATATCACTTTAGTTTGTCAAAAACAGTTTGGTGATTTAGTGCATTAATGGGCATTTCTATCCTGGAAATACGAATAGCCGTGCGTTAGCCGCCGCATGCTAACGTTAGCATGCTAGCGCCGTATGCTAACGTTAGCATGCTAGCGCCGTATGCTAACGTGGAAGTGGGGGTGTTGAAAATGTCCTGAAACAGTTACCAATGTCTTGTTAAGCTCTGTCTTCCCCAGAACATAGTAGGATCTAAAATGATTTTTAAAGATGAAGGAGCAAGTTGAAACATGCTGTCTCCCTCCTTGCTAGCAGGCTCCATTGGGAGCTGCCTGGCTAACTAACTACGGTGGCCCTACATGGCCAAAATTCTACAGCGGCCAAATGCACAGGAGCGGTAAAAATACAATATAAAATTTAAAAAAAGTTTTTAAATCGATTTTGGGGCTTTTAGAATCTATTCTGAATTGCCAGGACTAAGAATCTTGATTCTTTAAAAAATAGATTATTTTTGCTGCATCCCTAATTGCTACACTCTGAAACCTTTTTGTCCACAACTAGATACACACACTAATATAACTGTATGAGGGACGACCGTTGCACTGCCTACGTCATATTCAGGGGACGGAGAGCAGGCAGGGGGAGGGGGGTCAAAAACACCAGATGAGAATTTTTTCACTTTGCAAAGTCTAAATTTGAGTTAGGATGACATTTTTAACTTGTGAAAATTTCTCAACAAGCTTATTTTATGCTTTTCATTAGACTACTATTAGCTTAAAAACACTTTTCATTTCTCCTTTAAGTGTTGATAAAGATTTGTGGTGTTACCTCAAGAGGTAGCAACAGCAGCAAGGCATTTTCTGCACAATACGTGTTGTTACGCAGCGTCTTCTTTTTAACATAACTCCAAACAACGGACGTGCTGCCGCTCTTTGGTACCAAACTTTCATCAGCTTCTGTCGAGCCTGACACCATTGTGCAAATGGTTAAAGTGCAGTGTTGACTTCTCCCGCTCCCTGCTTTGCTTTGCTCACTCACAAGTGACGTAACCAGATCATGTGACCAGTCAAATTGCAGACTTTGTAATTAGGAAATCTCGTTTTATCATATTGCGATATTATTGCAAATGCAATTAATTGTTCTGCCCTATGTCCCACTGGGAAAAGGCCCCAAGGCATACAAGTTAACATTTGTTTATTAATCAATGAATAATTAGGGTACAACTGCGTATTTAATTGCTAATGGTTAGCTGATGTTTATTTTATTTGTATTAAACCAAGAAATGAGGCAAAATTATAAATATTTAACATGCTTGTTTTATTTAAACCAACCTGAATTGTTTATTATACCCTTTGTTATTGTTTTTTAATAACCTCTCCATTTTGCAGGGTTTTGAAATAAATTCACCACCAAAATACTGTACCTTTCTTTATTGGAAGCAAAAAACAAAAATGTTCAGTTTCCATAACAAACATGCACAGTCAGTGTTGTCTTTTGTCCATTTGTGTCTTAGGCTTTTTGTCCTCATTTTAGATATTTGCTCAATTTAAAGAATGTGTTCAGCATGTGAGCAGAAAGACTTTTTTTAGTGAATCAAAATGTGATATGTTCC
Organism: Garcialebias charrua; assembly: GCA_038048925.1. Classification (NCBI taxonomy): domain Eukaryota; kingdom Metazoa; phylum Chordata; class Actinopteri; order Cyprinodontiformes; family Rivulidae; genus Garcialebias; species Garcialebias charrua. The sequence continues at coordinate 21,661 of JBBPBX010043481.1, read as the reverse complement.
TATTGATCAGCTATTTTCTGAATTCCCCACCCAAGACTCATTGTGGACATTTTACAGGGACAATTCTCACAAAACCTTTTATAACACCGCCATATTTGAAAGGCTGCATTAGAACAGCATGCAATGAAACACTGTCATATTCATCTCAGGGGTACCAATTAAATGGAAATCTTTGCTTCTTTTGTGTTTCTTTGTGCAGATGGTGGGTGGGAGATTGGCAGAAATGCTCAGCAAGCTGTGGAAGCTCGGGCCTGGCTAAAAGGATCGTCCTCTGCATCCAGGCTGTGAGTGCAGACAGGCAGAAAGCTCTGGATCCCAGCAAGTGTGAGCATCTCCCCAAACCAGAGTCCACATCTGCCTGTAACACAGACACACCCTGCCAAGCAGACTGGGTCACTGGCAGCTGGTCAAAGGTCAGTTTTCAATGTCTGTAATTGTATTAAAAAACAAACCATATGACTTGTAGATGGAAGTATTTGCCATTACTGTAATGTACTGTATGGTGACTAAAATCTCTCTTGTTTTTCTGCATTACTGCTTCTCTGAAGGTTCTGAATGATGTTGTTGAAGCATTGGATGCTAAGGACTATTGTGCTGCACTTTTCTTAGACCTGTCTAAAGCTTTTGACACTGTGGATCATAACATCCTGTGTCATAAGCTCTCAGAAATCGGTTTCTCTGATCACACCATCGGTTGGTTTTCTAACTATCTTTCCAATCGGAGGCAATGTGTTCAACATAACGGTACTTCTTCCAGCTATTTAACAGTTAAAAATGGTGTACCACAAGGCTCAGTTTTAGGACCACTCTCTTTACAATCTACATAGCTAATGTAGGTCACTGCATCCCTGATGCATCCTTACATTTCTATGCTGATGATACAGTTGTTTATTGCCGAGCTAAAACAGTAGCTAAGGCTTTCCAGTTACTGCAATCCGCTTTTGACATCATCCAGTCAGATTTGTTCCGTCTCAAACTTGTCCTAAATGCTGATAAAACAAAAGGGATGTTTTTTTCAAATAGGAAGGCGGTTCCAGCAGATCCTCCTCTGATTTTATCTTCAAATGGTGTCCCTATTGAGTTTGTTGATTCCTATAAATATCTGGGTATCCTGATCGATTCACATCTCTCTTTTAAACTCCACGTGGAAAACCTAGTGAAGAAACTGAAAGTTAAACTGGGTTTCTTTTTCAGAAACAGATCATGTCTATCACTGAATGTTAGGAAACGCCTTGTATCTGTGACTTTCCTTCCCTCCATTGATTACGGTGACATTCTCTACATGAATGCTCCTACAAGCACCCTGCGGATGTTGGATGTTGTCTATCATGGTGCACTAAGATTCATAACTGGCTGTGATTATCGTACCCACCACTGCACCCTGTATTCACTGGTTAACTGGACATCATTAACCTCACGCAGACTCTTCCACTGGTACATTTTCATCTTTAAATCACTTCTTGGTCTGCTGCCCTCATACATCTCCTCCTACATGTCTTTGCGTGAGTGCAGCTACAGTGTGCGCTCTCAGGACATGATTACCTGCAGTGTTCCGTCAGTGAGGACTGAACTTGGAAAAAGGGCCTTCTCCTACTCCGCTCCTGCTTCATGGAATATCTTACAAAAAGATCTGAAGCTCTCGAACTTGACTTCTCTAAATGGTTTTCAGAATCTGTTGGAATCCTGGCAAAAACCAATGCAGATTTGTTCCTGTCTTTGATTTTACCGTATTCGTCGGCGTATAAGTCGCACCGGCCTATAGGTCGCACCTCACGTGAACTGGTGTTTTGCCCAAAATGGACTGGCTGCCAAATTGTTTGGAAGGACTTTTGACAAGATTATCACATAAAAACTACAGTATTTTGTTTGATGTGTCTTAGTTGAACTTTTCATTAATAAATGAACATTATTTTGGACTGGCTGCCAAATTGTTTGGAAGGACTTTTGACAAGATTATCACATAAAAACTACAGTATTTTGTTTGATGTGTCTTAGTTGAACTTTTCATTAATAAATGAACATTATTTTGGACTGGCTGCCAAATTGTTTGGAAGGACTTTTGACAAGATTATCACATAAAAACTACAGTATTTTGTTTGATGTGTCTTAGTTGAACTTTTCATTAATAAATTAACATAATTTTTGTATATTTTGTGTCTTTCATCATTTATCTTTAAAGATAAACACATAAAAATATATTTTTATTAGCTGACATTACAGTAAAAAACGTGTCTCAGTTTAAAATGATGACAGAAACAGATACTGTATTTATTTTATGGTTTTTATTTATTTATTCAAAACCATTGAAGTCTTCATCTTCTGTGTCACTGCACCATTTTTGGACCAGGCAGATGTCAACAGTGTAGGTACTGTAAAGGGTTTCTTAGCGCCCATAGCGGCCGAAACTGGTACTGCACCATTTTTGGAGTTTTTGACCAAAGTCAAATTATGACCAAAATATTGGAAAAATCGACGTATAAGTCGCACCGGCCTATAAGTCGCAGGGCTTAGAAATGTAGGCAAAAAGGTGCGACTTATACGCCGGAGAATACGGTATACATCTACCTTATAATGTTTTGCTAGTTTTTTGATACTTTGTTTAAAAAAAAAAAAAACTTTCTTTTGTTTTTTTCTCTCTTTTGTTTTCTATTGTTTATTGTTTGTTTGTTTTTTATTGTTTAAGGAAATTCTACCACTGCTGTTCATTGTTCTTTAGTTTTAGCAGGTCGCTTTCGTAAATGAGCCCATGAGGTTCAAAAGATTTACCTGACTAAATAAAGGTTGAATGAATGAATGAATGAATTACATGCACAAAAGCTGCAGAGAATTCTTCTCCTGCTCACTGGAAGAATATGTAAACATTTCCATGTTCCATGAAACTGGAACCATGTTTTTCTCTCGCTGTATTTTATTTGTTGCTTGTTTAATCAGATTTCTTGTTAACTCTTTTGAAAGAAAAGTGTCTGTTACACAATCACGTTTCGACAGGCAAAATATCAACATGACTGCTCTAACACAGACATTTCATCCTCAACCAGCCTCAACTTTCTGCACCCTCATCAGTTTTGATTTGTCCCACATTTTTGTTGATACTTTTCAAGCAAGTTTTCTAAAATTAGCTAAATTAAGCTCATTTGCAAATGTAGGCCATCTTGTTCAGTTCTAAATAAACAGGCTGCACAGTGACTTTATAATGGAGCACCCATTCATGCACTAATGATGGTGTCAGACAAAATGCTCTCCTACTATTAGTGACAATGGCCCTCATGCACGAAAATGTTCGTATTATTATCCTAGATTTCTCCTACTTTTGTTCGTACGGAGTGTTCGTACGAACATGCCACGCCAGATCCAACAACGTTTTCTATCCACAGGAAACGTGTGTAAATGGGTTGCGTAAATATGATGAATCCCACCTGTTCTATCAACCTGCGCGTGCTCGCGTAGAGGTCATTTACATAATTCCCACCCCTCAAAACACCATATAAGGCCACGTTTCCTGCCTTCTGACAGCAGGAAGTGTCCATTCATTCTGAATCAAGAAGTAAGAGGAACTTCACGCGTTCGGAGTTCTGCTCTCAGTGGCGCTGTGGCTACCCCCCCCCCCCCACCCCCCCGCAAGTGTCGGATGGTCAAATATCTTTAATTTTACTGTGTTACATTATAGTTTCACTTATTCAGAAGAGTGGCACCGCTACCCCCCACCCCCCCGCAAGTGTCGGATGTGTTTTTCAACAGAAGCATTTTAAATTGTCTCGAAACTACAGTTAACATCATATTAATATTGTAGTGCATATGTTGTGTCTCCCGTGGGTCGTACAGTATCAGAAATCAAGAATAAATGGTTTGATCTGAAAATGGCTTCAAACAAACGTCTCGCCGCAGCACGGACAGGAGGTGGTCAGGAGATGGTGGACAATAAATGCCACGCTGCGCAAGATGCCAACATGTTTTGCAGCACAAGCCCCACATCCTTTCTGTGCGATGTTGGAAACAAAAACCCCTGTTCCTGGACTCAGAGTGCACGTGTGTCGCAGAAAGTGGTCCAGACTGGTGGGTCTGCTGGTCTCACTGATCTAGACGCCTGCCCCCCCCCCCGCGCTTCTCCAGCTCGGTTCTTCAGTGCGCGCGGCTCACGGCTCCATCGCCTGCACAACGCGGCGCATGGAGCTGAGGGCGAGGTGATGGAGGCGGAGGAGGGGGGAAGAGGGGGCAGAAGCGCAGGTTCCACTCGGCTCGGAACGGATCGGTACTTTGGGCACTTCTTTTTTATGTGTGGCGAGAGGGAGATGGACGCACGGCGGAGCGCGCGCTCAGCAGCTTCTCTCATGCGCGCTCCTCCTGGTCATCGCGCAGCCACATTCTGCAGGTTATATTTCGAATCAGATATAATAATCTATTGCTCCGATGGTGTTTGGCACAAGATCAGTCTTAATCCGTACTTGTTCTGCGGCGGTGTATGGGGATTTTATGTACCTGGGTGTTAATATGAGGAGCGGCTTTGATGACCAAGGGGAGCGCACGACTCACCTGCGCGACACACCAGACAAATTAAACTTAAAATCATAATTCTAATTCAAACAGAACCTATTGTCAAAAACAATTGTGGTGCGTGACTTTTTTAAACTCAAAATATTTTCTAAATAACGAAATATGAAGTTATTAGTGGAGAAATCCCGTCTGGATGACAGCAGACTGACGCTCCTAAAATATACGACAGGTCCGGACCACTCGTAAATTTTGTTCGTATCTGAAAAAAATCCTAGGATACGAAAACATTGTTGGATGCCACAAATGATCCTAAATCACTCGTACGAACAGTATAAGAACAAATCTGTGCGTACGAACGGTTCGTGCATGAGGGCCTTTGTTCTCAAGGAGACTTAACTATGTGGACGGGAAAAAGATTAAACAGTGATCCCTAAAATTAGTGGAAAACCAACTTTCCCATGAGATGTGGATTGTAAAAAAAAAATTGAAAAATCACTATGCTTCGAAAAAAAATTGCTGTAGGAAATATTACTTTTCAAACACCACCTTGTTGTTCACCCTCACAGAGAAGTGACTCTATAAGTTCTACTTTGCAGTTCCTGTTGGCAAATTATCCAATTAACCACTGAATGAATTTTCTGAATGGAAACTCTGAGGGGGGAAAAAAATCATTGGATTCACATTTACAACCAATTAACTTTACAGGTAGTCCCCGACTTACGAGCGAGTTCCGTCACTAGGGGGCGCTCGTAAGTCAAAAATTCGTAAGTAGGAACACATAGTAAAAAAAAAAAATTTTTTTTTTTACTTTTTTTTTTTTTTTTTAAATAAATGAATACATGTACAGTACTGGACAGTCACCAAGCACTTAGCCTATCCTAACACAGTTTTTAAAGATGAAGGAATAAGTTGAATTGTCTCCCTTTCACATAAAGGGAGCAAGCTCCCTATGGAGCCTGCAGGGAGGAGGGAGACAATTCAACTGATTCCTTCATCTTTAAAAACTGTGTTAGGATAGGCTAAGTGCTTGGTGACTGTACAGTACTGTACATTTATCTATTTATTAAAAATATACAGTATATACAGTATTTTTATTTTTTATTGTTTTTTATTTATTAATAGATAAATGTACAGTACTGTACAGTCACCAAGCACTTAGCCTATCCTAACACAGTTTTTAAAGATGAAGGAATCAGTTGAATTGTCTCCCTCCTCCCTGCAGGCTCCATAGGGAGCTTGCTCCCTTTATGTGAAAGGGAGACAATTCAACTTATTCCTTCATCTTTAAAAACTGTGTTAGGATAGACTAAGTGCTTGGTGACTGTCCAGTACTGTACATGTATTCATTTATAAAAAAAAAAAAAAAAAAAGTAAAAAAAAAAAAAAAATATTTTTTTTTTTTTTTTTTTTTTTAATGAGATGCATGCTCGTAAGTCCGGGACCTCGTAAGTCAGAGCGCTCGTAAGTCGGGGACTACCTGCAGTTCTGCAAGAAATTCTAGGTGTTTACTTACTGTGATTGTAGGCTGTGAATATAACACTATGTTATTCTGACCTTATCCAATTATAAATGACAAGACAAAATATGCATATTTTTTAACAGCAAGAATGGGGTGGAGTGTGTCTCTGTGAAATAGTTGTAAAACAAATTGTAGCTGGAGAAATTGCATTTCCTGTGAAAATGTAGCCTGGTTAAAACCAGACCCTTGTCCTTCACTTCGCTTCGTACTAGGGTCTGGGACTTCTCCCATAGACAACGATTTCTCCGGTCGATTTTTGACTGGACCAATCAGAGAACAGAAGGCGGAGTTTTGTTAGTTTAGCCTGGCGAGGTCCAGGGCAGGCTAAACTATTCAGATAAATAGCTCAGAAACCACTCGGTGGATATTTTTTCTGCTACCAGTGTGTAATTATATGGCTCTAATTTACTGACTGTTGGCCTGGATGAAACATTTGAGATAAAATTCGATTTTTTATAATTTATTTTCGTAGCGCACCCGAGGCTGTTTGGAAAATGTCAAACCGAAACAATTTAAATCCAGCAGATTTGACCATTTCGTGAATTGATTTAGGAACTGTTAAGCTCAGGAACACTTCTGATATAACGTCAGCTAAGAAATATATTTTTTCTCAGCAAAGAAATAATAGTTTTTTACCTTGTTTTCTTGAAAATTCCTTCGTGCCGGCAGCCATTTTAAGCAGGGCAAACTGACGACGTCAGTCGACGTCGTTCAAAACTCCGCCTTCTGTTCTCTGATTGGTCCGGTCAAAAATCTACCGGAGAAATCGTTGTCTATGGGAGAAGTCCCAGACCCTAGTACGAAGCGAAGTGAAGGACAAGGGTCTGGTTTTAACCAGGCTAGTGAAAATGCAGTGTAAATGCTTATGGCAGAAGAACTTGCTGGAAAAACAGCTGAAATTAAACTAAATAAAAGCATCCTGAATTATAGCCGAAATGGAAGAACAAGCCTAAATTAGCAGAAGAAAGCAGAAAGAACACATATTTGCTGAATTAGGTTTGAATAAACAGAAATGAGCACAAAAACTAGGAATTTAGCTTTTAAAAGCTGAATTTAGCACAAAACAGCTAAATGGTAGCTGAAATAGTAGAAAAGGCTGAAACTAGCAGAAAAAAAGCTACAAGGAGCATAACAAGGTGAGTTTAGCAGAAATAAGTTAGTTAGGTTGAAAGTAGCAAAAATTATGAAGAAAAACTTGAATTCATCTGAAAACAGCTGAAATAAGGTAAAAATGCTAAAAAGTTAGCTGAATGGTGGAACAAGCTTACATTAGCAGAAGAAAGCAGGAATATTGTTTGCCCAATTAGGTTGAAAGAAGCAGAAATTAGCACAAAAAAGTGGGAATTGTCTGAAAAAGCTGAAATTAGCAACAAAACAAAAAAAAAACAGCTGAAAAGTAACTTAAAAGGCTAAAAAGGAAAGAAGCTGAAATTACAAGAAGGAAATGGAGAGAATGCATTTTTACCTAATTAGGCTGCAAAAATTTAAATTAGTGCAAAAATGTGGAATTGGCTGAAAAAAATAAATTAGCATGAAAACAGCTAAATAGTAGCAGAAATGGTAGAAAAAAGCTGAAACTTGCAGAAATAAGCTAAAAGGAGCATAACAAGCCAAAATTGGCAGAAGGAAGTTAGAAGAAGCACAGGAATGTTGAAGTTAGCAGAAAAGAGCACAAAGCAGATGAAAAAACAGCTGAAATTAGCTGAAAAAAGTTTAAATTTGCACAAGGATGCTGAAATAAGCTGAAGCAGAACAAAATGTGAAAGGAGAAAGGTTGTAAAACAGATCTAAAGAGCTGAAGTATGTAAAATGAGCTCAATTCATTTTCTATGAGGAAAAAAGTGTCAGAAAAGGCTATTTAGAAAAGCTAAAGGTTCACAATACTAAAAGTCATAGCAGGATTGTCCTGAAAGAGCTGAATGTTTTGATATGATTTGTTGAAATTGTTTGAAAACTGCAGAACGAGAATTGTGCCAACAAATGTACAGAAGAAAAATGGATCACAATTGTGTGAATGCTTCATGAACATTCACACTGTGATAAAAAAAAAAACTAAAAACATTGATTTTACTTCTCACCTACTTCAACCCTTTTGTTTCCATTTTTGTTCAAAAAGTAAAGTACAAAAGGGAATCAAAGTATTTTCAAATAAACATTTGCCTCAGCTGTTTATATTCCAGAAACAGACTGTATGTTGCGCAAAAGAGAAAATATTAGAACATAAAAATAATCATTAGAGACTCAGGTAAAGCAACAATTTTGCCTCACTAATGCAATTAACTACTAAATTTACTTAAATAGGAAGCAGAGTTTGTTTTTTTGTCATTGATCCTCCCTACTTGCAAAACTAGAACATCTGTTCCCCTTCATTTGTGTACAGCTGCCTTATCTTTGGAAAATCTCAACTTTATGTCACCCCATCAGCTTGAAGGCAGGCAAATTCATCACAGCACAACGACTAGATGTCATCCTTGATAAAAATGCAAAAGTGGGACGCTCATTATTCTTTTCATTAGTAGGTTACATTAAAATGTCAATAAGCGGGACTTAATCTCCTCCTGAAGCATGCTGCTGGATGAGAGAACGTGCAAGCACTGAATTGTTTCATGTTTCATATTTTTATTATCCTGTTGTCAAGTTTTCACATAATGTTTGTTTCAGGATAGGTTAGGTTACTTTACTTATATCCAAGGGTAGATTTGGTTTGCAGTGGTACAAAGCATAAAGCATACACCCATGCACATACACTGTAAAAAGTAGGAACACATCAAATAAACCATTCACAGATGATAGTGCTCAAGACTCTACAGGTCATATCAAAACAAAATAGGACATAAAAGAGCAAAGTAAAAACTTTAAAATTCAACTAGTATGAAAATGTAGTCAAATATGAATTTATCATTAGATAAAAATCTGTTAAACCACCGAGAACACCTGTGTCAGTTCAGTTTATTAATTTCAATAACAGCAGTAGGAACAAAGCTATTTTTAAAGCTTCTTTATGTACTCAACAATCCAGGTAGAAAAATCCAAAAAAGCTAAGTCTGGTCCTCTGGACATTCAAAAAACAAAACAAAACAAAGCAAAAAAACAACAACTGTAGAAACGTTTCGTCTTTCGTCCGAAAGACTTCCTCAGTCTGAGAAGCTGTGTTCAGCTCAGTCTTATAAATAGCACCCTCCCACAGTGGATCAACCAGTTGGCTGATGACAGCCGAAACCAGCTGCTCACATGATCAAGGAGGACCATCAGCCTGACGATGGATCGTTAACACCCTGATGGTTGTTTGCTATTCACAGAGGGCTTCTACCTGGATTATTGAGCATGCATCAGGGTGTTCTTTATGTACAATTAGGGACTAAAAACCTCCGACCGGAGGGAATAAGATGATACTCCCTGTAGGGGGTAAACCTGGCTAGTGTATTCTTATTATAAAGTTGTTGTTGTTGTTGTTTTTTTTTACAACAAAAAAAAGTATTTTATATGCATTAAGAAATACAATCACAAACAAAATGAAAGGCAGCAGAAAGAAGAAAAAAAAATGTTATAATTTCTGCCCTTTTATACCAAAAAAATTATTCAAACAATAATAATCTTAAAATAATAAAAACAAAATAAACAACTCCTTCTCGAGGAACAATTAATACAAATACACATTAAGCTATTTTTTTTAACAAATCAACTTTGATCTTAAAACATACACATTGATCTGGCACTCTCCTGATTATTTCATAATCTAATTCCTTGAATTGAAGTAGACTGTTCCTTCAAACCAGCTCTAAATTTAGGTTTCACAAATAGCTCTATCTCCTTAAAAATGTAACAACTCTCTCTTTTAACAAAACCTATTTGGATATTTAAAGGTAATGTGTTATTCTGAGCCCTATACATAACTGATAAAATATTATTCTATCAAATCATGGAACTTCAATAACTTCAGTTGATAAAATAATGTGCTTGATGGATGACAGTAATGTTTTCTGGTGATAATTCTTACAGCCCTTTTCTGTAAAACTAAAATAGGCTTTGCAATTGTTTTACACGCCTCCCCCCAAGCATCATTACAATATATTAAGTGTGGAACAATGATTGTGCTATGCAACAAATACAGAGCTTTATCATTCAATAAGTCTCTGACTTTGTATAGTACTGCAATCGATTGAGCTATTTTTAATTCTTACAAAATGTATGTGTTGTTTCCATGTCAGTTTGTCATCAATAATAACACCCAAAAACTTCACCTCACTCACTCTACAAATCTCAACACCCTTGACTCTAAATGGAACATCAACAATTGTTTTTATACTGAATATCATATAGTTAGTTTTATCTAAGTTTAATGATCATTTATTAAGCTTAAACCAAGTTTGTATTTTTATAAATTTGGTCTACATCAACTCCAACATCTGTTCTATATCTACCCAAACAAAAAAATGTGGTATCATCTGCAAATAGAACACATTTAAGGAGTCCTGACATATTTACCAATTCAGCCACATATAAAATAAATAACTTTGGTCCAAGTACAGAACCTTGAGGAACTCAGCATGTGATATTGCAGAGGCCAGCTCTTACACCATTTATTTGCACAAAGTTTCCAATCTTTCAAATAGCTAGATACCCACTGTAATTCTGGTCCTCTAATACCATATGTATTCAAATTTTCATTGTGTTCAAATTTTTTAATCAACAAAAATACTAACACAATATTGTTTTAGATCGACAGCAGTTGTTATTTGTTCTATCAATTCCATGAGAGCCATTGATGTAGAGGGGTTTTTTTTTTGCTCTAAACCCATACTTACTGCTACTTAGAATATTTTGTTTAGCAATAAATTGATCTACAGGTAGACTGTACAGGGATGTAACTTATTTTTGGATTCCTCCAATCAGTTTAGACAACAGTTTAACAATCTGTTGAAGGGAGCTCTTTTATTTCAGTGTTGCTTGACCAAACCATGACACCAAGGAGAAGGATATAACTGATTCAATAAACGCACGATAAAACATGGTCATTATGGTTCGGTCAGTACTAAATTGGCAGAGTTTCCTTAGACAAAACAGGTGCTGGTGGGTCTTCTTACACACTTTGTCAAAATTGGTTTCAAAGTTTAATTAATCATCTATGACTGTCCCAAGATATTTGTAAGACTGCACACTCTCAATGGCTTGACCTTTGATTAAAGTGACTTAGTGCTTGTGAAGTTTCCTCCTAAAATCAATTATCATATATTTTGTCTTATCAATGTTTAGTTTGAGGAAAGAGCCCTCGCACCATTGAACAAAATTATCAGTTAACTGCCCGTGACTACTTTTATTTCCTTTAAGCATACTGACATGAACAAAAATCATCTGCATACTTTATAATGAACCTCCTGTCATGTTTGCTCTGACACATTTTTTTTTTGTTAATTTATTCATTTTAAATTAAAACACAAAACAATTTCACAATACTGTATGAAATCAAAATTTGTGTACATTTGTGTATAAAATATACATAACACAGGATGCTGTGTTGTTGGCCTTGATTTAAAAAGAGCCTGTCGGCAAAAAAAAGCCAAATAAAACAAAATGTAATTACGATAATCAATGTTAAAAACCATGTACCAACCTGACTGAACTTTGTTGGATTTTTTTGCCTGTATTAGGGCCAGTTTACACGGCGCGTATTTTGAGTGTAACCGCTACTTTCTCTTTGCGACTTTGCTTATCGCCTACACGACGCTGCTGGCCCCCCTCTTTGACTCCGATACTTTTCTGACCCTGCTCTCAAGGTGGAAGTTTTTCGCAGACCCCCCGCTGATAATGTAAACATCTCCCGTGGAGCTTTTGTGTCAACCACATGCGCGCAGCCCGCATGCGCGGACAGTCTGACATTTCACGTGTCACGCTGCAAAATATAACAGTTTAACAATAATAAACAGTATTTATGTTGGCGTGGGAGATGTAAATTTATCTGAACTACAGTATCTATCTGGACTCGTTACATTTTTTAAACAGTGCGTAACGTGCTGTGAAAATGAAGACACCAGGTTTATTTTTTATTTATTTATTTATTCAGCACCACAAAGTTTACAACACAAACACTGAGAATTAAACTGAACACACTATTAAAACACGTGAACCGAACTGTAACTACGTTAATGAACTGGACTCTTGCTGTGTGTTCATCTGGACCCATCAGAACCGCCGAACCGTCTGCCTGTTTGTTGGAACGACAGCTTCTCCACCTGGCAGAAATAAATAAATAAATAAATAAAAACTCAGTTGTTGTGTGATCAAAGTAAACACAAGCAAACATTATATTAAGAACGTTGATTTACCTGCTGTAAGTCAGCTGTTTATCACGGAGTAAAGTCCGGTTCTGGTCCACGGTCACTCAGCGTCTGGTGTGCAGCTTGTTAGATGAAGCAGGTCCCGCTTGGTGTCAAATCTGTTGACTCTTATCCAAATTCCAGCTTTAACTTGTTGTTAACTTGTTGACAACAACTTGTAGTTAGCTGATTTTAGCCAGAGAGGAAAGCAGACGAGGCAGCTGTTTACCTCAGGCTGCACGCATGCGCAGTAGTGAAGGTTCCAAAAATCACAGCGCCATCTAATGGCCCAGCATGGTAACTACAGTGAAATCATGAGGACGGGGGGTGGAGGGGGAGAGAGTCGTATCCACAGAATTCGACCGTGTCAACGCAAAACTTTTCACCTAATTAACATACCCAAAACATCCGTTTCCCCCACACAGTGTCCGTGTAAACAGGGCCTTATTGAGCATAAACTTTGATGTACCCGTCTACAGTTGTATAAACTTGATGGGCAGCTGTGGCTGAGTGGTTAGAGCAGTCATCCTGCAATTCAAGAGTTGGGGGTTCGAATCCACCAGCAGTCACATGCTGAAGTGTCCCTGGGCAAGACACTGAACCCCTCATTGCCTCTGATGTGTCCTATTGGTGTATGAATGTGATAAAGCTCTGAGTAGTCTCTTTAGAATGATTTGTTCAATTAGCTTTGTAGAGTGCTGTATGAATGGGTAAATGAGGACACAGATTGTAGTTTAAAGTGCTTTGAATGTCTTGATAAGATAGAAAAGTGTTTTATAAGTACAGTCCATTTACCATTTACAGTTCATACAAAGTAGTTTTACTTTATTTTTTAATTCTAATATATCCATAAACAACATTCAGGTGAGAGACAGGTCTGTGTAACAATTATTTGATTCTGTTGAATTTTCATGCATCCAAAATATTTTGCTAGCCTATGTTATTAAAGCTCCACTGACATGATTTTTTAACTCTTCAAAAAATGGCACAACATATATAAATATTAAGATTGACCTCTGACCGTTTTTGCTAAAATAATGTTAAATGAATGAAAATTCCTCTCAAAAATAGTTTAAAATTAGCGCCGTTTTTTTACACGGTAAATTCGGGTTTTTCCGGTCACGTGATTGTAACGTCAGATAAAGAACTTTGCTCCAACCGCACATTGAATACAATGGACAAAAATATAAACGCATCCGTCGAATTTAGCCATGTAAAACTATAGATATTAGCGATTTGGCTTCAGTTCGTGAAGAAGAAGTTATTTTGAGTGATAAACAACAAACAGCAATGTTTCTTTTTGCCGTGTTGCTTGTTTTATTTCAGGAGAGGTTGCACATACATGAAGTGAGCACCAGATGTCAGCAAAGCTATCGTGAACTCTTACAGAGCTCTGTAATGGAGAAATATATAAACGTATCCGTCGAATTTAGCCATTTAAAACCTTAGATATTAGCGATTTGGCTTCAGTTCGTGAAGAAGAAGTTATTTTGAGTGATAAACAACAAACAGCAATGTTTCTTTTTGCCGTGTTGCTTGTTTTATTTCAGGAGAGGTTGCACATACATGAAGTGAGCACCAGATGTCAGCAAAGCTATCGTGAACTCTTACAGAGCTCTGTAATGGAGAAATATATAAACGTATCCGTCGAATTTAGCCATTTAAAACCTTAGATATTAGCGATTTGGCTTCAGTTCGTGAAGAAGAAGTTATTTTGAGTGATAAACAACAAACAGCAATGTTTCTTTTTTCCGTGTTGCTTGTTTTTTTTTCAGGGGAGGTTTCACATTCATGAAGTGGGCCCTTTGCTGACATCTGGTGCTCACCTCATGAATGTGCAACCTCTCCTGAGAAAAAAACAAGCAACACGGCAAAAAGAAACATTGCTGTTTGTTGTTTATCACTCAAAATAACTTCTTCTTCACGAACTGAAGCCAAATCGCTAATATCTATAGTTTTAAATGGCTAAATTCGACGGATGCGTTTATATTTTTGTCCATTGTATTCAATGTGCGGTTGGAGCAAAGTTCTTTATCTGACGTTACAATCACGTGACCGGAAAAACCCGAATTTACCGTGTAAAAAAACGGCGCTAATTTTAAACTATTTTTGAGAGGAATTTTCATTCATTTCACATTATTTTAGCAAAAACGGTCAGGGGTCAATCTTAATATTTATATATGTTGTGCCATTTTTTGAAAAGTTAAAAAATCATGTCAGTGGAGCTTTAAAGCTTACTGTCACACTGTATGTTAACACTCCTAACTTGAATTTTTGGCTGTTCTTGCCTGCAGTGCTCACAGACCTGTGGAACTGGATTCCGTTACCGTAATGTCACCTGCTCCAGAAACACAAGTGTTGATTGCGACCCTCATAATAAACCTTTTGCTGTCACGGCCTGCCACATTCAGGTTTGTACACAGCTTGTTGACAATTTTGGAGGCATCGAATGGTCTGGGAGTGGATGGTCCAGCAATGAAGTGCTCAATGAAATTAACCCCATTCCTGAAGTCAAGCCTCCTCCCAAATACAGCACCACCAGAAGCCAGCCCAGAACCAATAACGACTGGAACGACATTGACGAGGGAGACTTTCACTACCGCAACATTGAAAATAATGAACATCCTCAAGAAATTAGTGTCCCTGTTGATGATTTTTACTATGATTATAACTTTATCAACTTTCATGAAGATTTATCATTTGACTTTGAGAGCAATGAAGAGAGTTCAGATGGCAGCCATGGATTTGGTTCTCAGGAAGCCAAGCCGACCCACAGCGAGAAAGAAAACTCTCACATGGGATCTACAAGCGCGCCCACAGCAGACCGTACTGTTTTAAAAGTTGATTCTTTGGCAACTGAAGAGCTCCAGAGCATTAAAACAGACAACAGTTCTGAAGAATCATATGAGGAAAATCTGGATGACTTTCTGTCGGAGGATCGTCTTCTTCCTGTATCTCCCACTCGGTCATCACCAAAGTCTACAACTCAGCATTCACAAACAGAAAAAGATAGAAGTCGGTGGTGGCCTGAAAACCCAAGCACATTGCCCAATCCACTTTTTACTGCAGAGCAGCCGGCACTTGATGAAACATGGGGGCAGTCTGGGGAGGAGGAGAATCACTCTGAGTATCTCACTGTAACTTTAACACATGGTGCTCCCACTCTAAGACATCAAACCGCTGCTGGTGCTACAACAGTGAACTTTCTGGAGGTGGTTCATGATTTTATCTCTGCAGAACAAGAAGATGTGGAGAATTCAGGACCTTTAGGTTCTCTCTTTCCGGAAACTGCAACTCAGGTTAGGACTGAACTTGACAAATCCAAAATACCTCAAACAACCAGTGTGTCTTCATATCTACCTGTTGCTTTCACGATGGAGGATTGGGACTTGGATTCAAATAATCTTGCCACCAGTGATAGTACATTCTGGTATAACAGCTTTGACCTCAGTACAACATTACCTTATTCCCCTGAGGAATCCTCACCTCCTCCCACTTCTCCTTCCGCTCCCTTTCTTCTTATCTCAGGTAATGTAGACACGTCTGATGACTCTTTATCTTTAACTGGAACAGAAATCAGACCAAACCTTCAGGGAGCTACAATGATCCTTCCAGCAGACTCACAGGCAGCTACAATGGATTTTACATATCCTGCACTCCCTGAGCCAACTGGAACAAACCCCACATCCCAACCTCTGTTCTTTCATTCAACTGGCTTTGATTATAATGAAATATTCATTCCCTCAAGTGTGGAGAGCAAAACTAACAGTCAACCTAACCTTTCAAAGGTTACATCAGCAACTCCCAAACTCAGCTCAGCACTGGCAAAGCATAGGAATTCACCTACACCCGTTGCGCCATTTTTCCCAACCCATGCACAAAGTTTTGGGGCAAATTCAGTCCAAAATTCTGCCTCCCCACACGCCAGCGGAGCTGCCTTCTGGATCGCTGGTAACTGGAGCACTGTAAGTTTTTTAATCAAACATCTTTTTTAGTTAGTTTGTATTTTGTCTATATAGTATATAGGACCCTAAAATAAAAGTCATAACAATTACGCAATTTGAGCTGCACTCAATGCATAACAGAGTAAAATGTAAAGATGGTGCATTGATCTACGTAGATTTTATATTAAAAGAGATATTTTGGTTGTTTTTGATATTATGTTCTGTCAAATAGATATCAATAGCTATTAGCTTATAAGCCATGACATCGATCACACAGCATGGAGTACAAAAAAGGAAATAAATGGCACAAAGCAGGGCCTTTTATGTCCCCAACCACAGAGCAAAGGGGGCAATTGGAAATATGTTTCATCTGCCCATTTGTGCATGTTGTTAGCTGAATAACTTCAAAAAATAGCATCATGAGGACTTCCATTTTGGTGTGAAGCTGCATCTAGGCATAAGAAAGTACCTTGAAAACTGGGTTGTCATGTCAAAATTCAAGATAAGTCACATTCTTCATATTCATTTAAACTGGCTACCCCTTTCATTAGAGGAAATTATGCTTTCTATTCTTTATTTTTCGCGCATAAAAGTATAGTTTCCTTAAATGATTGGGGTGGTCAAAGATTAATTTATAGTGGCCAAGGCCATCATTGGCAACCCCCTGGCTCTGCCATTGAAAAAATTGCTCCCTCCACTCACCAGGATCCATCACTTTGCACTGAAAAGAAAAACCCAGTGTAACGCCTACCCACTTGAATATCTTGCTTCAAAAACATAAAGGTTTACTAGCAATCTATGTTCGATTATAGTCCAGAAAACTTGAAAAACTCATCTTGAAAACTACAAATATTCACTATTAAAATCCATCAGAGATGGAAGACATTGGTGTACCACTTGTTAAATCTTTTTCCGCTTTATAAAACAACTCTTTCTTAAAAATAACATGGAAAAATTGTACATTCAATAGTAGAAATCTACACTTTTGCATGACACAGTTTAGTTTTTTTTTGCTAATTTCTTAACATATAAGAGTATTTGCTTTTTATTTACAGTATAAGCGCTAAGCATGGAGGCTGCAACTGTACACTATCCTGTTAAAGGTCCACTGACATGATGTTTGAACTATGCATAAAATTGCTCAATATATATACAGTATGTTGTATCATTCAACTATGTTCGTTTGTACAAACAAACTTATAAATATATTTAATTTTGATTTAAAAGTGATTTTTAAACTTTGCGCCGTGTTTATTCACGGGAAATCCGATTAAACGCGAATGCAACATCTGTGACGTAGTATTGGGCAGAGGGCTCTGGTATGCTTTTACATATTACAGTAAAGCTGTACTATGTAACTTTGTAATGTAGTCTGTAACTTTTCTAACAATATATTTTTTAACATATTTCTTCACTCTGTCACTATCTACTGACAAACTGATGTTAGACAAAGTAATCTCTGAAAAAAACTATAGTCCCCTTGCTTCTCTATCAGCATTTATAAAAACACTAAAAACACAGAGTGACCCGGACAATGACCAGCCAATAAAAACAGAGTTGTTTGTCACGCCCCAACCCACGCCCCCGCCTGTCCCAGCCTCAGCGCCGCGGCTCGTTCTCATTCAAAGGATTGCAAAGCGATGCAGGACTGTTTTGTATGTGACACAAATGTATTAAATATCCCTTCTTCATCCCAGAGCTGGACTTTTATTTTTGTTTTTTTGCCAAAAGTCAAGTGATCGCTTCATCCTTCACTCACAGGAATGAGGAAATGGATTTGTCACGACTCACGAGCAATTAAATCATGTCCAAAGTGGCTGGTGAAGCTCTGCTGATTTCAGGGTGTTTTTGTGTTGTTGGACGAGTGATTCATGCTTTTATCATATTTTTTAGGACGTTTTATTAACATATGTTCACAGAACTTCGCAGCGTCTGCCACAGGACATGTAGTGGGGGCGGAACATTCCAGACATTCCAGACATCGATTGACAGACATGAGGAAGTCATGAGCGAATTAAATCATGTCCAACGTTGCTTCGTGAAGCTCTGCTGATTTCTGCTGGTTTTTGTGTTGTTGGACAAGTGCTCCATGGTTTTATAATATTTTTAAAACGTTTTATTAACATATAATCACAGAACTTCGCAGCGCAGACAGGACATGTAGTGGGGGCGGAGCATTCCAGACCTGCACTGACAGAAAGAGGAAGTCACGAGCGAATTAAATCATGTCCAACGTTGCTTCGTGAAGCTCTGATGATTTCTGCTGGTTTTTGTGTTGTTGGACAAGTGCTCTATGGTTTTATTATATTTTTAAAATGTTTTATTAACATATAATCACAGAATATTGAAGCGCTCTGAGCGGACACACAGCAGGGGGCGGAGCTGCAGAACTCAAGTTCAACAGAGAACGGACTGTAGCTCCCCCTCAGAGTCATATATGGCTCTGAGGGGAGGGAGCAGAATGCTTTTACCTGCTGGAAATTTTTCTAAGTCCCAGGGTCCTGCTGAAATTACATAGTTCACCTTTAATGGCGGACAATTTAAAACCCGACAAATTTATCAATCTAAGTGAAGATTTGAGCTATTTGTCTTCAGTTTGGGAAGCGATGAACAAGAAACAGCAGGTTCTAATTTAGGTCGGACCCGTATTTATTTCAGTCTTACCTTTTCGGGAAGCGAGTGAGCTCCGAGGGGGGGCAGCTTTATTTATTCAATTCTTGACAAAGTATTTCTTCTTTTGTGAAAGTGAAAAGGCTCACTTGTTCACTGATGATATTAGAACACCCAAATGTGACACAACGTAACAGCATTTTTCAAGTAAAAAACAAAAGGCGATCTGCAGGCGATCTCCAGACAGACGCAGACTGCCTCTGCCCGATACTACGTCACAGATGTTGCATTTGCGTGTAATCAGATTTCCCGTGAATAAACAAGGCGCAAAGTTTAAAATGACTTTTAAATCAAAATTAAATTGATTTATCATTTTTGCTTGTACAAAAGAACATAGTTGAATGATACAACATATACTGTACAGTATATTGAGAAATTTTATGCATAGTTCAAACATCATGTCAGTGGACCTTTAAGTCATAGCATAACACACACAAACATGTCTACAGTTTTTTATTTTTAGGTAGGCACGCGTTTACATTTCACTCTGAAATCCTAAAGTTTAAGAGTTGAGGTGAACCAGCAAGGTGTAGGAGACACACACCTTTAAAAACGGGTTTCTTTGTGGACAGTGCTCCACCAGCTGTGGTCTGGGTGCTGTCTGGAGGACTTTGACTTGCAGTACTGGTTCAGAGTCTAACTGTGATCCAACCAAGAAGCCTGCACCAGCCCGGCAGTGTTACCTCCGCCCCTGTTCCATGTGGAAGCTAGGAGAATGGAGTACGGTGAGACTGCTTGTTAATATATGCATGTTTTATATTATCCGACAATATATGTAGTGCTGATGTTTGACAATGTGCTAATTAACCAGCGCATTATTGGAATTAAACAGTGATAAAAATTTGTTTGGCACTGCACAACAAACATGGATGCATCAAACACATGGCTGCCTGCAAGCATCATTAGATCCTGCCGTTCACTTAAAGGTTATGCTTCCATCTTTTTTCCCAGTGCTCCAAGAACTGTGAAGGAGGCATCAAATTTCGAGAGGTGCAATGTTTCGACCTGAGAGATGAAAGACCTCTGCGACCTTTCCACTGCCGAGCGATGTCTACCAGACCGCCAACGCAGAAGCCCTGTAATGTCCGGCCGTGTCTTGACTGGTACACTTCCTCCTGGGGTCAAGTGAGTGAAATTATTTATTTTTTCATTCTTCAAATCCAATATTAATAAGATCATCAGCTTTATAATGTAAAGATATTGTGTGATTACCGTAAGAACACTGGAAATACAAAATCAGGTTACAAACAAGTCTTCCTGCCTGTCAAAAGTTTTTAAGTTAAGGGAAAGTAATTATAATCTAAGGGGGTCTTTTATTTATGAAGGAACCAATGTAAGAACTAATGCTAATTACAGATGTGTGAGGACATTAAGTTTAGAAGCTCTCAAGTTTAAGAAATAAATTAAAATGCAAGTTGATGAAGAGTTACAATTTATAGTATTAATAGTTGTGATGATGATAATAATAAAAGTAACACATTCATTCAACCTTTATTTAGTCAGGTAAATCTTATTGAGCCTCATGGCTCATTTACGAAAGCGACCTGCTAAAACTAAAGAACGATGAACAGCAATGGTAGAATTTCCTTAAACAATAAACAATAGAAAACAAAAGAGAGAAAAAAACAAAAGAGAGAAATACAATTTTTTTTAAAAAATATAATGGAAATATAATGCCCGTAATAACAATAATAATATTATTATTGGAAAATACCGTAGTAATAATGATTAACCTTGATCCATCCATCCATCCATTTTCGTCCGCTTATCCGGGGTCGGGTCGCGGGGGTAGCAGCCTAAGTAGGGAGGCCCAGACTTCCCTCTCCCCAGCCACTTGGAGCAGCTCCTCTGGGGGAATCCCAAGGCGTTCCCAGGCCAGCCGAGAAACATAGTCCCTCCAGGAGGCATCCTAACCAGATGCCCGAGCCACCTCAACTGGCTCCTCTCGATGTGGAGAAGCAGCGGCTCTACTCCGAGTCCCTCCCGGATGACTGAGCTTCTCACCCTATCTCTAAGGGAGAGTCCAGCCACCCTGCGGAGAAAACTCATTTCAGCCGCTTGTATCCGAGATCTTGTTCTTTCGGTCATAACCCAAAGCTCATGACCATAGATGAGGGTGGGAACGTAGATCGATCGGTAAATTGAGAGCTTTGCCTTTTGACTCAGCTCTCTCTTCACCACGACAGACCGGTACAGCGCCCGCTTCACTGCGGACGCTGCACCTATCTGCCTATCGATCTCACGCTCCAGTTTTCCCTCATTCGTGAACAAGACCCCGAGATACTTAAACTCCTCCACTTGGGGCAGGACCTCCTCCCCGACCCGGAGAGGGCATGCTACCCTTTTCCGGCTCAAGACCATGGCCTTGATATGTATGTAAATAAGTGTTTATTGGGACGGCATTATTATTTTTGTTGTAATGTACATTGAAAATTGATTTTCTGTTTGGTCTATTTATTTTTTATTTTTTGTGTGGTTATTGTTTTTAAACATTTTTAGATTACCGGTATGTGGAATTTATGTGAAATTGAAAGGAGAGGCATAATAAGCCTTAGACTTCTACCTATTCCTTTTTTGGTCATAAAGGTTTTATTTGTTCGTTTGTTTGTTTGTTTGAAACTGCTCTTTTTGACATGACCAAATAAACCAATCAATCATTCATTCATTAATACATTCATACAGATTTAATGAAGATGTGTTTATGTATGTTTGCATTCTTGTTT